>JANTCA010045013.1:0-18892 GCA_024741275.1 Chironex yamaguchii
GTTTAGCCATATCCGGACTCATCAGGACTAAGGCTTTATTTAATGCGTACACCATGATCTTTTAAGATCGAAGGTTGCCTACTACTACTTTCTTTACATTACAATAGTTTTTTTACTATCAAAACTGGTACATTTATGTTTCTAAGGTTTTTCAAGTATTACATGCGGAGATGACCGGAATTCTTAGCACCCTCTGCCTTTCGGCTACTTGAGACTAATTCCATTTATTTACTTTTGCCCATTAAGGTGTCTGTATCTATCGCAATGGACCATGGTCACTCGGTAGCAATGCTAGACAACTGTTCACTCCACCCGTTGAACAGTATTATCTTTAGTCCTGATGGGTCTCTAGCTATCCCTCTCGCCAACCAAGTATAGTACCTGAGTGTATATAAAGTTATAACAGGCCGGTAGTATTATATGCAAGTGAAACTTTGGTTGCCAAGTCTATTCCTGTCCACGACTACTGAAACCCTTCTTTAAACTATATTTTGCAATGTGACATCCTTCTGCGGTTTGTGTAGCAATAGGAAACACAGAGTTCAAGTAAGTATCAAGTGACTATGAGGAATGTCTAGTAGCTGACAGGGATGGACTGAGAGGAGAACATTAGAGGACCAAAGTGAGACAGTTACTGAACGCAGATTAGTCTGCTAAGCACGAGAACAAAAACAATGCAAATTTATTAAATTTTAAGCTTGCACTGTCATTTAATGCAGTCTTATAGAAAGTTGTCTACCAATTTCAGATGAGCCAGTGAATGATCATTGACTGTATTCCTCTGTATAGTTTAAGTTGTCTTTTATGCAGTGGCATCTCGGATCTCATGCTGTTCCTGTTATTGTTGCAAATCTCCAGGTCTTGAAAAATTTACTAGCAGGTTTAATGTAGCTGTGAATAGTATAATGATAATTTGCGTCACTTCATCTCCAACTCCATCGAATGATGGTTATGAAACCTCACCTATTCCTCGCACTTGGTTTTATGGGACAGGGCTATATCCTATCCTAGCCCGTCTCTATTCCTTTTCCAGGCTAGGGACCGTGTAATAGTGGAATGAGCTTTCATGCTTGAGTGAGTCAGGAAAAATTTTACGTGAAGACGGGAAATTGTCAGAAGTCGTTAATGATTGTACAACCAACACAGTGTTGACTTGTTCTTATGAACTGAAAAGGTTTATATGACATCTCACCAGAGCTAAATGCTGTCGTGTTTCTCTTTACGGAAGATTGAATTTTTTTTGACATTTTGTCTCCTCTTTTGGCAGGGACATTTAAGCTGTATGATCTTGATAACGATGGGTTTGTATCACGTGCTGAGCTTTTACAGATTTTGGAATCCGTTTTTGAAATGACGGTAGGTAGTAAACCACTTTGTAGTATTGGGAAGTAAATGTTGTTAGAAAAGAATTTAGTGTTTTCCGCGCAGTTTGCTTATTTTTTGGAATGTATATTATTGACTTCATTGCTAAAGTAGTCCTCACGAAAACAGAAAATTAATCGTAAGGTACATGTTATGTTGTTTTTACATGTGCTAAATACGCAAGAAATTTTATGACGCTTTGTCTCTCTTGTGCTGTGTGATATTTTATGGTTTACAGTCTCTGTTCTGTACGATGGGATTTTGTTACACTGTGCATCAGACCTTGCGAGATCTTAATAATGTCCACGATGTTATCATCCGTCTGATACGACGAAGGTACATCAGTCTTCAGCTTTCAGCAACATGGAGCTTTCCACCACATTGTAGTACGTATCCTATACAGCGAAGGCTTGACCCGCTGCCAACATTTACGACATTTTATCGGTAACAAACACTCACGAAAACCAACCAAAAGGTAAATACCGGTTAGTCAGAGTACAGGTACTGGATACGACTAACCTGGCGTCCCTGAATTATGCAGCTGTCCCCAGCCCACTGGCGCAAATTAAGCGTATATAATGAGTGAAGGCAGGCCTCTGCTAAGCAAGCAAGCTCGATGTTCTAGGAGCGGAGGCGCTTGAATATCTCAAAGATAAAGAGAAAAGGAAGAGACAGATGGCATATGTTGTGAAGTGGAAACTTCGGATGTGTTATGCTTGAAGAAATGCTGTGGATCAGATGCAGTATTTGACTAGTTTTTTTGTAGCGGAGGGGATCGACTACTTTGCTGTTGATCAGGATGACATGTTGATCCGTATATGAAACTTTGGAGTTGTGAGCTTCAAGCTATGGATCAAGAGAATAGAAATCTATTTTGGCACTTGCATAAGTAAACAGCATCCATTTGTCGTAGGAGTTTCCTATGATGTCGGAGGTGTAACACGTGAGAGTAAACTGTTTGAGAGTAGTACAGTAAGATGAGGACTTGTTTGGTGTTAGGACGTATCGACAATACATTAGGTTCAAGACAAAAGGGCGTAACAAACATCAAGATGTTGTGAGAGGTGTGTGTAGTACAACAGCTGGATAGAATAAAAAACAAGTCGAATGTAGGTAGAAAGCTCATGCCGCTTGTAAGCGCCAATAGACAGACGCCTTATTATACGAGTGGACCAAGTGGATAAAATGAAAGACTTCAGGTTTTCAGTCACGAGAATCGGGTTTGCGGCTTCGGTGGTCACAATCATATCTTCTGTTCATTTCACAAAACACCTTCTGTCTTTTTTCTGTATCGAGAAATAAGACTGTTAAGGGAAGAGTACGGAAGTAGAATTCAGACAGGCAAAGAGAGTAAGCATAATTGATAGGCACGTAATGAAATAAGAATAATCATGGAAAAAGAATAAGTTTGGTTTGATTGCATTATGGAGGATAACACAGTGAAAAGTCTACGAAAGGAAGATGCATTTAATAGAGGAAGATACATTTAATAGAGGAAGATGCATTTAATAGAAGAAGATACATTTGATAAAGGAAGATACATTTAATATAGGAAGATGCATTTAATAAAGGAAGATACATTTATTAGAAGAAGACGCATTTAATAAAAGAAGATACATTTAATAAAGGAAGATACATTTAATAGAGGAAGATAGAAAAGGCAAGTCAAGAACAGTGACTTAAAAGACGAATAGACAAAACTACAGAAAATAAATAACTTTTAAATACAGAAGGAGGCCAAATCAGAATTTGAACCACGTTTTTTTCTTTCATTGTACTGTTGAATATGGTGTTGCTTCATTGTTATTGCCGCTTAATGTCTGTGATAACAAAAAATGCGTAAAAGCTCTATTTCACCCCCTCGCTTTTAAGCTCGCCCCTTTTCAGTCCCCCACTCTAGAAGATCGAGAATCTAACAAGCTCCCTGGGGGCTCTTTAGGGCTTTAACGATGTGATTTGCAGTTGTCCTCCACTTTTTTCTGTCTCGTTTTAATCTAGACGGGATCGATATCTTTACCTGAGGACGAGGATACTCCAGAAAAGCGATTGGAAAAAATCCTATTATTTGTAGAATTGGTAAGAAATGTTGTATGGCCATTATTAAAAGTGGTAAACATCGTAAATTGAACTGTTACTGTGAACACTGAGTTGAACAAAGATTCTCATGGCGTTATAGTGGGCAATAAAGCAAAATACATTTGTAACTTTACCATCCTTTTGACGAAGGTAACGACCGAGGTCGAAAACTCGCGGATGGATCGTTATCTTCTTCAACAGCGTGGTAAAGTTGCAAATTTATTTTACTTTATAATTATTTACTAGCCCGAACTCATACCTCTTTTATGGTGAATTGTATTCTGTTTTGCTCTGCCTTTTTGATCGTTGGAAGTACATACCACAAGGAACATAGATAATGCTTGGGTACTTTCGCTTGATTAACGCGAGAGCAATTTGTTTAAGGAATAGTGTAAAGACGCAATTTACTTCATATGACACTTCTTCATAAAGAATAAGGGTAAGAACCCGATCAGACATACATATATTACTTGGTAGGGTGATTTATTGGAACATTGCTACCGTAGTTCCATTCCTTTACCCTTGATCCAAATGATATTTCTTGCGTGACTTACTGAAGTCCTTACCATATTTTTATGTTTTACAATTACAGAACGGAGAATATGGAATTACTCAAGCAGAGTTTGTTCGCAGTTGCAAATCTGATCCTTTAGTTGTTCGTGCTTTGTCACTTTATGATGGCTTAGTGTAGCTTTTTAAAAATCTAAAAAGTGTATTTTTTTGTAAAATGTCGATTACTAGAAGTGATCATGGTTAATAATATGTTAATGTATGTCATAATACATAAGCGACCTGGCCGAGAGGTAGGAAGAAGAAGCCCCTAGTGAATTTGATTCTTTATCAATGTTTTTATGGTACAAAACTTAAAAAGCGTTTGCAATATTGCCCTACTATCTGCTGAGCGAAGCACGGAAATTGTTAGCTGACTACCTGTAGCATTAGCATAAGATGAGAAAAATATACGTTTTCCTCCTTCTTTATGGACGAGTGTAGTAAAACAAACACAAAGAGTGTAGCTAGCAACATTTTTTATAGAGCACGTAATAAGCATGTTCGTGTATTTTGTATTATTGTATATAAAGTGTGTCAGACTTTTTTGATAATCCTAGTCTTTGTCAACTCAGTGAGAGCCATGAATGCTTGAAGTTTATTATGTCATGAGTCGTAAATGTTTTCTAAGCTACGTTTCCACATATCCTTCTCCCATTGTCATCCTACTAGAATTGAGGTGCCAGAATTATTTGTACTTAGAGCTGTTCTTAGTGGTAAGAAGGGGCGAGATGTCCTTGAAGGTGGCACCAAAGCATTTTGTGTTTGTTTTGTGAAAAATCTTTTTGTGGTATTTAACTTAAAAATCGCCTTGAAAATTTGCGACATTGCACTAAAAACATACTTAAAAGCTTTTTTCATCTGACACTCCTCAGAGTATGGATCGTCAGAAAGGAAAGTGTATGTATATGGCAACCTTTTTTACAAGAAACATATATTGAAACTAGCCAATCATAAACAAGAAAGGAAAAAACAAAGAGAAAATGAAGAAACAAAACATTATTGGAATAGTCTAAGTGAAAAAACGAGCTCTTTCTGCCTACATAGTAATGGTTTTCTTGTTTTAATGTAGACAAACTCCAATACACTTAGATGAAAAGACGATCTAGCTCTGCCAGTTGTCCGAAAATTCTCGTCCTTATACATTTTGGTGCATTCTGAATTGCTAATAAATGTTGGCCTATGGTAGAATCGCATGTTTTGGTAGTCATTTTCGCTTTGCAAGTGCGATATGGCTGTTCTCTAGGAGGAATTGATGCTTGGCGTACAGTGGCTGGAACATGTTTGATCCTTTCACCTGATCTTCCGTCAAATTTTCAAGGAGATTTTCTAGTTTTGCCAATCGAATGTGAGATCATTTTTACAGCAGTGCTTAGCTTTTGGTGTCACGTTTTTCTGTATTAGACTGCTGCACAGTACATGAATAGGAAAACGAAGTCCACTTTGTCGTTTTCGCAGCTAGGCTAGTGTATCATTGTAGTATTAAGAGCTCACATAACTTTACTATACATTCTTGTGTTTCATTCCTTGCTTCTCTGGCCACGACGCTTCTGAAGATGTATATATGAATGTTCGTGACGAAATTAAGGGTGGTAAGTTATGTCGCTTGTTTGTAGCACTTTTAATATGAAGATCGAAGATCTTAGGTGTAATTAGTTGATAACCATGAGAATTTTACTATGACACGATCATTGTAGCTCAACTCACGCGGGTTGATGTTTGTTAAGTGCATAATGTAAGGACTTTGATGTGAGAGGGAATTTAGTGTTATCTTTGTACGAAATCAATCCTCTCTAATAGTCACTGATGTTTATTTTTGATTGCTGTTCCTGCTTCTCCATTGCTGTTTTTAGTTAAAAAGAATGGCTTCCATAAGACCACTTTGAATGCGTTGTCTTCTTAATCTTTGACATCATGCCTTGGCACCGTCATCTTTCAGTTTGTCATTTTGATGATGCAGCTGACATGGAGAAAAATCAAAGGATAAAAAGATTGACTATCAAAAGCATAGTTCATTGAATATAGTGGCAGGGATTGAATAGACTTCTCTTTTGAATATATTCTTGTGTTTTAGGGCGTCTAGCGTTACTGTGACAGCCTAAACGATAACTGTAAAGTACTGATGAACCATAGTACACTGTGTGGGAAGAGACCTGGAAAAGAGTCTGTACGAAACCTCCATCCGATTCGTATCGAATATTGTTGCAGTCTCAAAGCCCTCTCACTAAGATGATTTGTTTTAGCTAAAGATAATCAAAGGTACATTTGATATTATTGAGAGTGATTAAGAGGATTTAAAAGTTACCACAGGATGTTGAAATTAGTCTCTAAACTAAAGGACTATAATTTTCTAAGCTATTTTCGCAGTCATTGTTATGTGTTTTTAAGGCTTAAGGTATTATATATGGAAAGTTATTTATGTTGTGGTACCGTGTTTCTTGTTTGTGTTTTAATTACCTTCAGGTTGCAAATGTGATAAAGAATCTAATGTTTAGGTATCTTGTGTCACTGTTGTTTGTTTTACAATTTTTCTACAACTTATTATCGGAGGCATTTTTAAAGTTGTATTGAGTGGCGTTGTTATTGCTTGGATCCTGCATCTTTCACTACTGCCAACTAGACAAACAACCATGTTGCCCGTCACATTGACTTTCAAACATCCTTACAAGTACCTAGTGCAATGAGCAGATTTGATATTATGAGCCGTCCACGGCAATGAGTTACCAACTTGAAACCGAAAGCAACGTGTCCATAACACATTTGGCTGTTACCTCTTTTGTTTTTAAGTTATTTCGGCACTAGGTGTATCATGAGCATTACTGTCAAGTCCATATGGCGTCTCCGATGAAATCAAATTATGTCTCCTGTTAATTTGAGAAAAATGGCTACAATCGCAAAAGCAGCTTGCACATTGTTAATTTAGGAAGAAACGTCCTGGGTATGACGTTAAACTACATCCATAAGTGAACACTTTTAGGGAAGAAAGAATAGAGTGGAAAGGCTTATGCAAACTGGGCTTAAAAATTTTTGGGAGGGTAGGTATTAGAGCGAATTCGAAATTAGCCCTCGTAAATGAGAAACGTTTTAGTGAGAAGTCCGTTTTTTTCTTTAAGTCACATCACTGTTTGCGCGGAGGTCGTGCACCAGCTTCCCTCAGATATGCCTGTCCCTACTCTATTTACCGATTTCAATTCCTAGATGTCGTCTAACCAGTCCTTTCTGTCTGGCTGTACTCATTCCCTGCATTTGCCCAATGGCACCTCTGTATACAATCGTGCCTCATCATATGGCCAAATCTCACCAGATTTCCTCTTATTGATTATGTTAAACAACTTTCTTTCGTCCTTAAGCATCTCTAGCACTTTGTCGTCTGTGATTTTTCTCGTCCATCCCACCCGTAGCATTCATTCCTCTGCAACATGCAGAATTGATCTGATTGATAGAACTGTATTTAAAATACAACCAGATCTATTTCAAATGAGACGGAGAAACCTAAAAAGTATGCGAACGCCAAAGACCTGCAGTACCAAACTCTGTTCTGCGAAGGTGTGAAAGCCTATCCTCAATCATCAAAGGTCGAAGTACGAAAGATTTGCACTTCAAGGAAAAACAGTTGAAAAATAAGTCAAAGAATATTTCTGACGCCAGTGAAAGTTTTTTCAAAGTGTAAAAAACAGAGGTTCAATTGAAGTGTTATTTCACGCAATTGTTTCTTCTCTTCTACATTTCACTCGGAGGTACTTTTATCGCCCCTGCTTCAAACTTCTAAACCCACAAATTCAGAACATAGTGTCAATAGTTTATCTTTAGGTGCCCGAAATTGGGTTGGAAAGCGGGTCAGAAATCCAAAAGTTGACAAGAGGGGAAAATGGCGAAAAAGTGGTTGACGTCATTTGTGAACATTCACTAAGCATAGACTGAAAGTATCAGTATAAATGGCTAACTTGCCGGCAAGCTGATCAATAAGACCATTAGCGGAGAAAGGAAAGTCTACAGGACCCATGTCTGAAATCTCGGGAAACATAATCATATAAAGTAAAATTAAAAAAGGCCCATCCTAATGAACAACTTTGATTTTGTACCTAAAGAGAAAGGAAGAGATACTAACATCTGATTGGATACAAGTGGTTGCCAGGCAAGTGGAGCAGGTAGGTCCTGACCTTCAGCAGATTTTTAAAGCAGTGCCAATAACTCAGAGTTTAGTCGCACTATACTATCCTGCCATCCTACTGTCGTCCAGCACAATTTGCAAGGCTAAGGTTTCCAAGGGTGCCGTTCTTTAATACATACAAGGGCGCTTTCATTAAGAATAGGCCCCCAATCATAAGTTGAAAATGTATCCGTTATGAGGCTAATCCCAACAAATTTGCATTATGGCTGAGGAAGTTAATCATAAAATTATTCATGACAAAGCAAATACTATCGTGAAAACTATTGTAGCCAGAAATGATAAATCGATTTCTCTCTATTTCCTCTCAATGTCTTGTTCAGCAAATTGTGCTCATGTGGGGATTGATATTTCTATACCCATCAATGTTAAAATTTAAAAGTCGTAAGAAAATTGCCAGGCTGCCAATCTCTGGATAATCTTGATAAATGTGTTTTCCTAATAAAGGAGTACCATTTTCGTGCTGGCCCACCCTGACGTAAAAAGCCAGGACACCACTGACAGATACTTCATATTTACAAGGTTTTATAAGCATACCTGTACACTATATCTTGCTGAAGGCTTTAAAAATGTCAATTCCAACTGCACGATCTCTACATCAAGCTTGGTAAATTCACTAAATGACAGTAAGCTGTTCAGGAGCTAATCTACTGAAATAAAAACAATGTCAAGAGTTAGAAAACAGACTGTCAAACTGTAGTGGATGAGGCTGACTGGGAGTTTATAAACAACCTTTTCACTATGTCAGTACCCTCCCTTCAGTTGTTGGCTGCTGAGTCCACTCGTCAACAGACCTGCCTGAAATAGTGACGAACATCTGTCCAGGAATTTTTAGTAATAAAAAGTACCATTTTTGTGCTGCCCACCCTGACGTAAAAAGCCAGGACACCACTGACAGATACTTCATATTTACAAGGTTTTATAACATACCTGTACACTATATCTTGCTGAAGGCTTTAAAAATGTCAATTCCAACTGCACGATCTCTATATCAAGCTTGGTAAATTCGCTAAGAGATGACAGTAAGCTGTTCAGGAGCTAACCTACTGAAATGAAAACAATGCCAAGAGTTAGAAAACAGACTGTCAATCTGAAGTGGACGAGGCTGACTGGGCTGAAGCCAGAGATCAGAAAATATTTTGCGCTTCCCAACAATTTTTATTCAACAGTTTTATAACTAGACAGATAAATGTGACCACATGAATGGGAGCAGGAGAGACTGACTGTCAGCAGTGTAGTGTATGTGAGATAACTAGACATTGTGCTTACTCGCTGCAAACTATTGTGACTGTCTCTGTGTTCTTGTAATTTACTCAGTAAAGCCAGCCAAGGCCCACGCTACTGGGGGGGGGGGCAGAGGGCCATGGCTCCCACCTTTTAGCTAAGTAAACATTTTTTCTTCTCCTTAAAATATCAAACATTATGACTGGATTTCGCACCTGCATTTAATGAAACCATTATATTGCGCATGGTTATATTGTGCAATAATCAGGCTCGTCAATATATATGAACCTCTTTCAAAGAAACTCTGAATGCAGCTCACGTGACTTGAGAAATACTGCACGGATTAATTATTTTAAGTCTGTGATTCGTGATTGCCGTTGACTTACATTCCCTGACCTTCTGATGGTTACCACTTACATTACATTGCTTACAAAGATGACAAACGAATACATTGCATGTTTTTTGACTCTCAATAAAACGCTGTCCTGTATAATTATCTCATCTATGTGCAAAATGTCATACTTCTGACCTAAGAGGATATGTATTTATTGATATTGATACTTTTAAAGGGCATGCGTTTCCTTTCGTTGTTCTTTTTTGTTTGACTTGGCTTTTTTTCTCACCCTCATTTGGTTTTAAGCGCTTAGAGATTCTACCAATCCTGACTGGAATCATTCTTTAATTGAACGTCGTCATCAACAGTGTAAATATGGCTACATACAGATATATTCTCATCGGTACCAAAAAAGAACAAGTCTTCATCTGTGGATGCAGCCATACCATCACCATGTCAATTGCTGTCTGAGGCCGCTGTTCCACTAGATATTTCTTCAATAAAAGAGTTACCGTATCGACCACCTAAGACATTTTTCCAAAGTCAAAAGTTGGAGACAGGAGTCGTTCTTGTCAGCTCCAATGGTTTGAAAAAATCACTTGATTGCATTATGATACGAAGTAAATTATATGACTCTAAACTTAAGCAAGATAATTTAATTAATGAATTATTTCTTTCTGATATATTGTATTTATACATAAAAGATTACCTATATGTTCAGTAAGAAACGGGCAAAAGATTAAATCAGTTTCCAATTTTCTCTTTACGCAGGTTTTATAATATTCTGTGATCATAAATACCTTTTTTGAAAGCCTCATTCACAATTTTAATTTACCACTATTTGCTATTGTAGGTCGGACCATGTTTTCTGTGCCTACTGCATGAAAAATGACAAGAACCAGGGATTGCTGACCTAATGAAATAAAGAGGAAGCATACATCAGTGCAGGTTTCAATTCGTGGATAAAAGCTCCAAAATATTTTGAACTTCATCAACAAACACATTGCCACAAAGCAGATTTATCACTTGAGGCTGTTATGACCAAATGTGCTAATGTTGCCGAATTAAATAACCAAAGTATTGTGGACTCGTGGCAGGAAGAAAGGAAACATTTGATTGATGTTATACAATGCCTCAAATTTTTGGCTAGGCAAGGAATAGCAACCCAAGGAAATCCAGGAAACGACAACTTTACACAGTTGCTCATGTTCCTTGGAACGAAAGATCCTTCAATTAAATCAACATTAGAAAGGACAAGGTTAAAGTATACTCACAATAACATCCAAAACGAACTCTTGGATTTGATGGCCCAGCATATTATTCGTGAAAAATTGAAATATATCAGAGAAAACGATATCTTTTCGATATTGGCCGATGAATACACTGACATTAGCAACCTCGAGCAATTATTCATGTGTGTGAGAACCATCTATGAAGATCTAAGAATTGAAGAAAATTTTCTTGATTTCTTTGAATTGAACAATTGCATGCAATTAAAGATGTCTTGTTGCATTCAAATCTTTCCATTCAAAGATGTCGGTTCAGACTTACGATGGTGCCAGCAATATGATGGGCAATATGTCTGATGCTGCACACAGATTCAAAGGGATCAGCCAAAAGCAACAGTTACCTATTGTCATGGACACTCGCAAAGTCTAGCAGTCAAAGATTTGACCTCATCATGTGAAGTCTTATCTAACACAATGAGTACTGTTGGGGAGATATGTGTTCTGGTAAAATACTCCCCAAAATGCTTGGATCTTTAGAAGAAATGATTAAAGGAGAAATAGATGATGCTGAAGAAGAAAGGCCAGTTTGTTTAAGCAAGCTGTGTACCATCCGATGGACAGAAGATCGTCCTGCTTTAACAAAGTATTTGAAAGATACGAATCATTGCAGAAGTTATGGAATGTATGCTTAGGTGAAAAGCTTGAACATGGTGTCTGTGCCCGTATTATTGGGTATCAAACGCAAATGGAGTCATTTTCCTTTTTTCTTGGTCTAATATTTTGCCACAGATTGTATAGTCTAAATGACAACTTATCCAAAATGTTACGAAAGGAGAAAATGAGTGCTGTTGAAGGTCAATCGCTGGCAAATCCTACCATTCAAACACTGCAGGGGGTGAGATTTAAACAGAAGATTTCAATAAACATCATAAAATAAAAAAAATTAATTGTCTCGTCATTTCCAAATCATTTACCTTTAAAATTGCTGCTTTTCTTGTCCCTTCAGTAATAGTAAACCTAGCAGCTTCTCGAATATGCACCCCCTCTCCTCCCTTTCAAAATCGTAGCGTGGACCTTGAAAGCGACTCTCTCAGCATAACGGTGTCCAGACCATCCTTCATGAGAAGTGCAGTGTTGCTCATTATGTGCCATGCATGGCGCGTTCCCTTGATTTAGTTAGAAAACATTGAGCAGAAAGTTTTTCTGCTGGAACCAGGTTTTATGATTTTGTGGATTCTGGACCGCTTTTAAACTTTGGGTAATGTCACCTTCATGAAATAAAACTACAGCTAGTGGGGACGTCTTTGTGCGACCAACCCAATTATCATGGCACCTGTTAGTACAGTCCATGTATATTAAGGAGATCCTGATAATACTACAACTAGCAAAAAAATCATTGCAGAGAAATCCTGTTTCCATGACATCACTTCATGTCAACCAAATTTTGAGACACTGGGAATGCCACACGATACCATAAGCTTGGCAGACGTTTGCGCTCTCGTAGTGGCTCTAATTAAAACTGTTATTTGAAGAGTTAGAAAGAGAAAACAAAACTCCCTCTGCCTTTTTTAGCTGCTTTTTGGCATAAATGTAGACATATCGAATAACGCCTGAATGGTAAGAAGAAATTTCTCCTAAAATTATTCTTTAAGCCTTTTCCTTGCATCTTTTCGTATTTTCCCAATATTCCGATAACTGTTGTATTTTATCGACGAAACTGGTGTTTGGCAAAACTAGGTTGAAGTTCCTGTTTTGTTTTAACATCTAGCCTTTCACTTGACCTGTGTGTTTGTTTTCCCAATCATTACAAATTTTCCAACAAGTAAACATTTATGAAGTAAGTTAATTGTGTTAATGGATGGAACTGGAGGATTATTCAACTACCATGCGGATTCACAATGTGTTACGTGCTTCGGAGGTTTTACCATATCTGGGTTTGTCCTTCTGAGCGAAGACTCTGTTGACTTGACCATACTCTGCATATGTATTTTAATCTCTGTTATACAAACTCTTCAACAAGCCCAGCTCTTTTGCAGTAATCTTGCTTTCAATATACTGTCATATTCAATTACTGTCTCATCAGTGTTAATTGCTAATCTATTACAAATGTTAATTTATTAAATCTAACCTTCGTAGACAATTTCAGTACCGTCGAGAGGCGAGTACCTGGAGTAAATTCCTGGGGTTTTGGTCTAGACAATGTCCCGCGAAAAGTTTTGCTAATGGAAGACAATTTTAATCAAGATGTTTGTTGAAAGTTTATTTATGAAATCTTTTAAGGACGTGCTTTTTCGCTAATATAATTCTATCGTTTGTCGTTTGGTTCTATTGTGTTGTCAACTTTGTGTTGTTTACTAACTTTTAAGCCTTATGTTAGCTATATATTGATGTTGACTATACTTATGCTAATGCTTATGAAATTAGTATGAGTAGTTGCAAAATTTGAGCTTGAAAACATCACCACAGATTCATGCCTAATCAAATATATTGGCGAATTTCTTCATCTACCGAATCACTACTTCCATTTTTAAGTAAAGCTTATAACCTCCGCCAAGCCAAATGTTTTTGTTGGTGTTGGTTTCTCTCCTTGTATGTTAACATGATAATTCATAGGTAAGAAACTGATTTTGGTTTAACTGCAAAAATGGAATAATGTAAGCAACAAAACAAATAATAAAATCCAGAGATACATCTTACTGCCAAACAACCGCAGCTCGTTAGGTACCATTGCCTATCGTGGCAACTGCCACAAAAAGAATGAATTTTGCTTTAATGAATCTCATCTTCCATCACGTATGCTATGTGAGGCAATATAATTGAATATAAAATCACGACCGAACTCAAATATAGAAATGTTTCTCCAGTTTTGGGAGGAAGATATGGAAGCTACACAAAGTCTGTTTGAAATTACATGTAAGTAACAACTATATTCACAGCCCCTGAAAACGGTCTCTTCAATAAAGGTCAGAAATTATTCTCTGTCTTGAAATGAACAAATTGTTAATTTGGGGAACAGTATTCTATTAAAATATTTTCTATCGTCTTTTTTCAAATGAATGAATGTATTTACTAACAAGTTTCCCTAATGAAATAGCCTCTGGATACCTAGGTTTCTTCTTATGTTAAGAATTTAAGTGAAAAAATGAAAGGGCAAGTCAAAGTCTAAAGTCTCTAAAAGACACTAATGCTATAATAGCATTTATTTTTTTCCTTTGAAACATCGACAACCCTGAGCATAACCTTTTTCAAATACCTAATGTTCGTCCCGCAAAAATGAGAACTGAGACATATGACTCATTTGTTTTGCCTTTAGAAATCTTTGCGACTTCCTAAACATAACGAGGATAATCCTAAGCAAATCTTACACAAATATAGAGACAGCTCATTACATGAGATCTGTTGTGTACTCAAAGCAATCCGCAACAGCAGTTGTTTGGAGTAGTCTTGCAGTGCAATAACATGCGATATCGCAATTTTGGGAATTTAGTGTCGGTTATTTGCAAATAGCAACTACGATTATGTGTTCGACTTGAATAAGGGATAATTTAGCCAGCATTCACAGTTTTTTTACCCATGTCTGCATATACGTAGGGTGTACACGAAAGTGCAATGCTAGTACCTGAGGTTTCTAATTGTTGACAGTCTTTTCCCTAAAATCAATTATAACGAAATTTTTTTGGAGGAAAGTAATTATAACCTTGATATGAGCATACCATGCCTCTAGATAATTGCTCCTAACTTCGTAGGTGTGCTCATAAAAAGCAAGTTTATCACTCCATATGCAGACTTTGCAAAATACTATCAACAGCCTTCGTTGGATGTTCTTAATAATGTAACAGAGAATCCATGAAGTTTAATGAGCTTGCGGATACGTCATTTATTACACGAGAACATATTTTTTAGATGCCATGGTTTCAGTTTTTGTCATTAGCATCCAAATCATGTAGGCCATGTAGTTTGTATCATTTGTTGATTCTGTCTCGTCGAAACTGTCTTTGAAAGAGTGACTCTTCAGTACTTAACCGGTCACCAAAGAAGTTGCATAAAGGCATAAGATCTGACAAAGCTGATCATTCTAGAGCCCAATTAGAATATTGTGTACAACTGTATTGTTCTCAGAAGCCGAAAGTTAAAAGGAGCACTAGCTTAAATATACCTCTTTTGATGTATCGTCAATGCTATTATTGCCTAAAAATTGCTTTTCACATTTTTCAACTTTCACTTACACATGCCCACCTACGAAGTTGTGATGTAAACAAGGAGGTAACAGCAGTTGTGCCGTGCTTATTCATATTCATGTGCTTACTTGCCCGTACCTCAACTCTGTGGGATTGTCCCTCCTGCTGCGAATCAATGTTATGCACAACAGGTGAACTCTGAAAACTACCAAACCTGTTGAAAGAGACGCTTCAACAGCCGTTTTAAGAAGAATCAAATGTAAAGTATTTCAGGTCGAGAAGACATTGTTGGACTTTCTGTCTCGATTGGTGGCAAACATTATATCTTTTGCGTCATAAAATGTAATCTTTTTGAGAAAACTGGCATTTTGCTGCCTTCATTGTAAGCTGTTGTCTAGATAATAAAGTATGAGTCAATCAAGTGACACGTAAGCAAACTGGCTTTTCGTTGTCTCCCTTCATTTTAAATCCCCTTTCGTACTTCATCTTTTTTTACCTCATTAAGTTTTATAATGAGAAATCATTATGTCTAATGCTTTAAACGACAACAGTGATTTGAAACCAAATTTCCCACGTCGAAAATCAAAAGAGGGACCGCCTTTACTGACTTTTCTTCTAATCAGTTCTCCGCGGTGATCTCCAACAAAGAAAATCTCGCGGTAGATGTAATCCTACAAGACCAAACTAATTTTGGCTTCGTCTGGTTGCAGGATAATCATGAAGTAACGTCATTGACTTTTAAATTGCAACCAGACCTTATTTCTCTGTTCTTCTATAAAAAAGTATCCCTAAGCGTGTACCAGTATTAAGACATTTCTACTACCATACTTATGAGCGTGACTTTTTGTTGTGCCATTCTGGTTGCAGATGTTTTTCTGCCCTAATAAAGGGTTACAATTGTAGTTGTGAATTTCAGAAAACATTTTCTAATTACCCTCCAGATGCTTCTGAACATGATACTAATTAAAAAGTGTAACTGAAGTTTTGCAATTTTGTGGTACGTAGATGGTAATATTCCCTTCGAATTAAAAGCTATTTACAGTCATTTGTGTTGTTCAATATAGTTGGATTTCGGCAAAATTTAATTGGTTATTTTCATTAGAAGACAACATTTATGTTTATTACAATAAGTAAGTTCTCCATTTATTGATACTTCTTGCTAAACTTGCTGGTGAAAAAACGTTTATGTCAAAATTGTTAGATGAGTATGTATCGTCGATCAAAAAGCCAGTAAAATCACAAAAGTAATCCGATGACAGTTAAACCCACAATTTTACTATCTATACATCTTAATATTTGCTTTGAAGCGTCAATAAGCGTGAAAAATTAACCATGCCTGTCACAAATCACCCTTACTGCTACCAAGCTTTTTGTATAAGATACAAACATTTCAAAATTAAGGACTATTGTTAATTGTGTTTCTGGAAGAATGTATTACCCACCGAAGTAAATATCACATGCCTTGAGTTTTATAAAATATATAAATAATTTCTTTATATTTATTACAGGTTTATGATTTACAAAGTTTTATTAGACGATAAAGAAATATGAAAGGAAGTGGGTAACTGTTTAATCCAAGTAAGAAATATTAACGAATGTTTTCATGTTTAGTATAAAAGTTAGATGTACAAATGAGGTTAAAATGGCATGGACAATCGAAGAAAATCAATAAAAGCTATCTTACGATTTTGAATGACCGAGACGTATGCAATTTTGGCTTGGTAACTAACAGACAGTGGTCTACTTCATAGGTAGGATAACACGCTTGAACAATAGTTAGCAACTTTCCTAGAGTTTTGTATCTTAATGAAATCGCAACAAGGGGTTAAAGAAACCTCGTATCGCCTGGTTTTGCATTCCTTCCTTGCCTCTTGACCTGAGTGAAGATTAAATGTATCAGTTTTGCTCTCCAAATTGGTCACTAAATAGTGCTCTTTTTCGTCGAACTTGCTTTTTGTTCTTATAGCAAATCGGTATAAGGGTACCCAATTTAGTAGCATGCTGAACGTGGCGGTGAGCTAACGTTTAGCTCAGGGATCTCCTGCTCATTGTACCCTTTACAGTTATGACCTCGGTAATTGGTAAAATTTTTGTGCCTTTCTTCACGATGCTCCTCATATCCGTTTTTATCAAACCTGTTAAAGACCGTGTTTGTACGACTACTTGCTGGATTTTTTTCCTGATGTAAACAACTTTTTACCATTTCACAAATAATAATTATACTTCATTTACCAAATTGGTTTCCCCTGTTTGTGCTGCAGCTATAGCCTTTTTCTAACTAGTTCTTCCACTAGTTTTAACATTACAGATTTGAAGCAAACCAACAGCTCTTTATTACCATTCGTAGTTATTGTAAAAGTTACTATAAGCCACATTACAAGTAGTGTACTCATAAGCATACCTTTATGGAGGTATCACTCCGGTAAATCAAAAAAGTGTTCATAGGTAGCAATATATCTCCAATTCCACCTTTCTAATAGGCCTGTGGTCTTGCAAACATAATAGCAAAAATTTGAGCTTGGTGACACTTTCTGAAATGTGATAAGCTTTTCCAAGCTGTCATATTACTTCAGTTCCTAACACCAAAAACAGTTGAACCTGATGGTATCCAGGTAGTGTTTTCTCAGAAATGTTCTTATGTCGTGTTTCATATCTTTCAAATTTGCATCATCGAATCTTGCTTTCCATCTTCTTACGTTGAACTTGAAAGTCGCCTTGAAAATTTGTATCAATGCCCTAAGAACGTATTCAAACGTTCTTTTGGTCTAACACTCTTCTGAGCATCAATCCTCATAAAGGAGGTATAGATACATGACAAACCTTTTGAAACTTTGAGGTATGTTTTTAACTCAATGTTGGACATTTTTTTTCTTTTGTTTAACAGGATGGAAACTTCAACAATTACAAAATTGCTGTTATTAATGTTTGTCAAGGCAATTTTCAAGTTTTGTTCCACATGAATATTGTTCAAACATTTAACTGTGATTCATACATTCAAGAGTAGCGCTGAAAGTTCTAGCACTCAAATAATAAAACAATTTGATTTACTGTCAATCATTAGAAAAGTCTCTGGACCCATGATTAAAGACTGTCTTGTTACATATATTAAGTCCAGCAATCTGTTTTTACTATTCCGAATATGGCATTCATACTAGTAATACGAATGTCTTATTTTTGTGCTAATCTTATTAATGTCATTTCTGACTGCATTTATTGTGTCGTGAACATATTTATTAAGAATATGGCAGTTGCGTATGACAAAGTTTGACACAAATCAGTTTGAAAGAAGCTGTAGTATGTCTGGTCAGGTGCTAGATACTTTACACTCTTTTTTACCAGTGCAAATGGTATTTAACATAAGCAATCTTCTTCTTGTTATTTACGAATAATGGAGTTCTGCAAGGATCTGCACTATTCTCCATTCTCTTTTTTATTTTGTTGTATAGAGGAAAATGTATCTTGTAATTTTTGAATCTTTGAAATCTTTGAAAGCTAAACTACTTTGCAATTAAGCACTCCAGAGGACCTGTCTTCTCACCTGTCTCCATGGATGGCTCTGACCTAACTGACAGTCTCTTGCCTCTTCAGTGCGAGTAATTCTTAAACATTATTGATGGAAAACTTTTATTGGGACTATTGACAAATTACTTCCTCTCTCTCAGTGTCGTGACATGTCTTCCTTCATCCCTTTCTTTTCTATCTATCTATCTATCTATCTATCTATCTATCTATCTATCTATCTATCTATCTATCTATCTATCTTCTATCTATC
>JANTCA010045024.1:0-18890 GCA_024741275.1 Chironex yamaguchii
TTGACTCAACAGCTCGACACTCTGAGCCACAAAAGGGGCAAGGTAATCGCTGGCAGACTTGACTACCTTGACTTAAGGTAGAAATGACCATAGATCACAATTTTTGCAATGATGTTTTAAAGCAAAGTCACAAATGTTTATGAGAAGCGGACCTCATTAATGCTGTCAATGCAGTTTTATTTGATATATTTGATATTTATATATATTTTATTTGATATATTTGATATTTATATATATTTTATTTGATATATTTGATATTTATATATATTTTATTTGATATATTTTCATGAGTTAAGTTGTTATTTTGTGCTGCACCTAGAGAAAAAATCCTCGAAACTCCCCATCTATTCTCATTATCCAAGACTCGATCCCTGGCAAAAGGTCCGAAATGATTGTTAAAGACCAACAGTGCTAAGGTAATCAGGTTGCAGAATGACTATGTTGCTGCGAGGCACTCTCTCTTTTAATGTAATCTTTTCCATAAAGAATTACATCATTATGCCCATGAAAACAAACGTGAGGTAATCAGGAAGGGCCACGATTACTTTGCAGCCTCACGTGCACCTTACCAACCTAATCCTCAAATTCAACAGCTATTATATTCAACAAAGACAATTTATGCACAAGGATAAACAGCTAATTATTAGTTGTCTGTGAGTCAATATACTTCAAAGAGGACACCTTGAAGGTTCTGCCGCGTGATTGTGATGCAACAAAGATTCGAAGCATTGAAAATGGCCTCTTTTCTATCATTTTGTGGAAAATGAAAAAGCTCTTTTTCAAAAAGAAATTCTGAAAAAATATAGGTAATCAGTGATTACCTGGATTACCCCTCAACGCCGCCCCTGGAATCATGTACAACATCAATACAAATAAGGCTCCTAAAACAAATGACACAAGAGAAATCAAAACACTACACAGCCAACAACATAAACACAGTGACAGATCTTGCTTGAAGCCTGCACTTTTTTACTATCTTCCAACCCAATAAATCTCCTGTTAAATCCTTCCTATGCCAAATTACTTGTTTCCTCACACATAAATGAATTACTAGAAAGGCTTGAATCTCACATTACTTTATTACTAATTAAAACCCATCAAATACAACAAGTGCAACCTATAATCATCTTACAGTTATCAAGTAACAAAATTGTTGCATGTAAGTTTTTGTAGTGCTTAGCAAAAAACAACATCAAATCTTTTTCCAATTTAATTTTTTGACTGTTAAAAATTACAGTACAGGAAACATATGTTTCCAGCTACATTCAAACAGGCATCCATAAATCAACCCTAGATAGTCAGTAGCTGCTTAAATAAAAAGGCAGTAGATACCTGTACCTCCATATGACAACAAATTTCAATTCCCCTCATGTCAATCTCAAAGTTGTAGACTGTGCTCTCACTATCAGACACATTCAACATACAAAATTTCTGCTGAAAAGAAGCTTGCTTGTGTAGGAACATCTGTCGTCAATGTCTTAACTATACTTGAGTCGTACAGCCGCAAAACAGTCAATGCAACCCACCAATTTACAGTTTTGTTAAATTACTTGTGCTTGGGCTTCACAGCTCCGAGGTGGACATGGTGACTTGTCATCTTCACTGTTTGAGCTTTCCACAGTTGCTTGTGCATCCTCTGGTGCATTGATAGAACCATACGGAGTTTCTACCCCATATTTGCTCTGTAAATACCTAAGAAAGATTGTGAAAGCAGTTTCAAAAGAAGTGCACAATTAGAAAAATCTTCTAGATTCATGTAAAAGGGATTCTTGACTATCTTGTAAGTTTCAGACTGATGTTATCAAATATCTTCTTGGATTCTGCTCTAGGTGGTCATTTATGATTGGTTTTAAACTTATTACAGCCACTTTATCTTCCATATCTCCATTATTTTGATTCTATCGTGTCATTCTTTGAGCATTCAAAATAAGGTAATCACCTTTCATTTCTTCTCTTTAAGGCTTTCATTGTGTGAACACTACATCCACATCACCACAAAAAATGTTGGACTATAAACAGAACAAATTGGAAAAGGCAAATGTTGAGCCAAATCTAAAGACTACAGTGTAACAATCACAATTGTGACTACAGTGAGCCCCTCTTTCATATAAAGGGTAAACAAGATAAATTTTACAAAAAATGGAAGAAAAAGCAAAACATGGTCCAAATTTTCAGTCTGTTGACTAAAAGACTTGACTTAATTTACAACTCTGCAAAAAATCTTCATCACTACAATATAAAGACATTATCTTTCTTAGTATTAACCATCTCAACTTCAGGATACCTACCAGATAACAAAAACAGGAGAAAGCAAAAGGGTGGCCATTAGGAAAAATGAAAATCCAGGATACCATTCCACAGTTGCATAATACACATTATTAAATATCAGGGAAGCGACCAGAGTTGCAAGAACCTCAAAGGATGCAACTGTAGCCATCATGGATCCTGAAAACAAAATATACAACACAGGGATATCAATAAAGAGAAAAAAATTAACCACAGAGTGGTGAAAGTCAGGTTTATAGTATTACATACTTTACATCTAAGGGAACAGTCCACACAGCTTAAATTTGGTATGTTGTTATGTATTTGGGACTAGTAAAAGTGTGATTTTTAATTTAAATACTTTTAGTCGTTAAAATCCATCTTAACCATGTCACAATTGGACTTGCAAACTCCATTAAAAGCAAACAGAATGTCACAGTTGCATGGCGAGGAAAGACTTGCTGCCTTAGCATTTTGCTTGTTTTCAAGCTCCCAAACACCTTCAGATACTTCCATCCCTCTGGGGTATTTTTGTTCTTTAAAGACTTAGTGTGGTTTCTGAACTTGTTTTTAAATCGGGTAGCACAGGAACATATGTATAGTTTGCCTTTATTCTTATCTGTGGTAGACATTTCAAACAAGTAAATAATTCCACTTTACACACCTACAGTTTATACAAGGCATGCCAAAAACAAACCAAAAGAGAAACCAGAAAATGAATCATCTGTTTTAATCCCTACTACATCTTGTCAGCAACTAAAATTGGATTGACTTTCCTATCTTTGATGCATAAACATCCTCTTATATTATTACCATATATATTATATGTATATACAAACAATTGCTATAAGAAACAAAATTCAAAAGCTGTTGTCTTTTTGTCATCAGTGGTGAAGATAATGCTTATTCAGATTTAACTCTGTCAAGTTGTCTGATGCTTCTTCCATGCAAGCCAACATTCCTACACTAATTTATGTCCATTAAATTGCATACTAAATCAATAGTTGGCCTGTTCTTAATTCATGTTTTCATCTACTTATTCATTAACAAGATGCTCACAATTATTTTGCACATCAGTCCGAATGCACAACATGCACATTACAACAATAGAGATCTAGTAGGGAGCCATTATGTGGATACTTCCTACTTCAGATCTCACTTCCATCACTTTATTCAAATAAGACGTCCCAGACAATCTAAAGATTGTTGTACATCAAGTGCCAATATTATCTGATTAAAGTTGTGTCGCATGTCACATATCAACACATTTACACTTATAATGGCTGGTCACTCCATATTAATGACACTTGTATATTCACATGGCTACCAACCATGACTCTTAGATTACTGCACAGGTACATTTACAATCACTCATCTGAGTAATGTCTGCAGAGCTAACCTGCAGTTTATACTGCACATTAGTGGACAGAACTAATTTGCAGTTATTCAACATAAGGGATTAAAAAAGTGTGATCGATTGGTTGAAAAAGACTGGACACTAATGACCTTAATCATATTTTGTGTTATGTGCTTCCTCAGCCATCTGTAAATTGTCAGAATACATACAAGGATGAAGTGCTCAACAGACTCCACCAAGAGCAGCAGCTCCTTCCACTGATTGAAAGGTTGTAGGTCAATTTCGTCGGCCACATCACCCAGAAACAAGAACTCAATAACCTTGCCCTCTCCAGAACGTTTGAAGGGAAAAAGCAAAAAGGGGGTCAGCAAAGGACGATGCTAGACAGACACTTCCCAAAAACATCAACCAGGACAGTCTTGGACAAGGCCTGAAAGAGATGGACAAGTGGTCATTTGAGCTCGTCTAAGCCCTTCACAGGACATGACACACAGAAAGAGAGAGAATACATACAGCTACACCAAATACAACCAATCGATTTAAACACACGCAGCTGAAATGTTGACCAAAACATGCAAAACTATTTAATTAAGTCACAGCGTGTTAGAGTCACGTGATTTTTAAGTAAAACATCAACCTTGACAAGAGACATCTGTTAATAGGTCAAACAAATTACAACAAATACTCTGTAATATTAATATTTAATGTAAAGATGAAGTCTTTTGGAAAACTATTTTTACCTTGTTCACTCTTATCTACCATCTTTGTCAATAGTGACCTTACACATGGAGCTGGTATGCCACTGAGCATGCCGATGATAGGTGCTATAATGAAAAAAATACAAATAAAATTCCCAATAAACACTGAACACACAGTTTTTCTAATATGAGACACATTTAAGAATAGAGTCCTTGCATGTTGCACAATGTCTAAGCATTGGAAGGGATGGATATGTGATACATTCAATATTGCATACAAAGAGGCAGGATAAACTTTTGTTACATCAACAAAGATGCCTTGGGGGAAACTAAATGGATCTAGAGATCAAGGGTCAAATACTGTGCAGTTCACATATTCTTTTGTGCAAGGAGGGGGAACCAAGGTTAAATAGAAACTTTTCACTTGCTTACAACATCTTAGGCTACGTGTATTTCACAGAAATCTATGTGATTGCATGCCTTAAACAGAGAGGCATGCAAGACAGTCTTTTCTCACCAAGAGAATGAACTACAAAGGGTAACTTGGGTATAAAATGGACACACCAAATTTGTATATACATCCCTAAAATTAGATTCACAGAGTCACCTTAAATATTCCTTGTATACCTTTAAGTCTACTCTCAGGTTATAATCACCATGAAAATCACACTGTCTGATTCAGATGTCCAATGAACCTATTACATAATTTCACATGGATCTCAGTTGAAAAATAGATGATAAAAAATTTATAATTTTTACATGTGCCCTCACCAATAAACATCATCCAAGTATATACACTAAATCCAAAAATGATGTACATTGCCATTGTACTGAATAACCCTGTTATGACCAATGAATAATCCCTCAATTTGAACACCTTTAACAAAAAAGGCATCACAACTAATACACCAAACCCTTTTGTTGCCATTCCGCTTGCAAGGAAGTAACCAATGACATCAGAGGACCATTTCAATGGATTACGGAGTGAGTAAAGGATGGCAATCTCAGAAGATGCGACAAATACTGCAATGGAGAAAAGAAATACACACACATATCACATAAAAATGTCTGGTATTGAAGTGACATTAAAAATACAAACTAAAAAAGTGAATATATTAATACATTAACTCTTAATTCACTCTTAGGTTTCAAATTTTGATACCAGGTACTTTAGACATACTTCACAAAGCCTTTGTCGGAATATTGGGTGTTGCCTTTCGAGACCTGCTCCACATGTGTATAATACATATCTATATATCGATATCTATAATTCATGAAATAAGCTTCTACAAGCAAACCCAGAGTTTTCAATTTGGATTTCCCATTATTCAACTGTACTAAGCTCTGTGCATTTACGTATTGAGCACTGCATATGTACATATATGTATATGTATGTATATATATACGTGTATATATGTTTTCTGAAGCATAATTCGAAATGTTAAAAAGTGTTTATTTCTTGAAGTTTATATCTAGTAAACATGGATGATTGAGCTCTTGACTTATATATATGTTTATATATATATACATATATATATACATATACATATACATATGCTGAGATAGCATAATGATAGCTGAGGTGAAAGCTGAAACACAAGTAAAGAAATGAGTTAAATAATGAATTTGACCTTTACCCACTCTTGAGTTTCTGCTTCCAAAACAAATAACTTTAATGTTTTATACGTAGTTTTCAAGCTAGAACAGGGGAGAGTGAGATGACCCATGTAAGAAAGTATATAAGTGTAGCAACAGGGACATCAGGTATGTTAATCTGTAGACGTTCATAGTTTAGAGAGAAGAAATATATAAAAAAAGATGTAATTAATCATCACTTCAATTATGCTTTCAAAGATGCAATCTATACATTAAAATATAAGGTTTTCTTAACACGTGTCTAGGCAGAACTAGGGCAACTAATATTCGTTTTAGTCAAGGCCAGGCTGTGTCTTTTTAGTCCCCTTAGGAAAAGGAGCACTCGTTTTCAAAAATTTCAAGGTTTGAATTATACACAGAATATTTGGGGATAGGCACAAGCAGAGTTTTAGGCAGCATAGATCATGTAGTTTTCTAATGGACAGGCTTAATACCAAAAAGTAGGATAATAACATTTCCTTGCATAGACTTTTTATGTGCTTGTTTTCTCTCTCAACTTGTCTTACATCATGTCACATATTCTTACGTTAATCTTTATGGTCGTCATTTACGGCCACCTTTTACTATCATCATTTGTCTGTCCAGCTTTCATTTCAAGTTTGCATCATGTTCCAAACAACTATTGGAAATACTCAAGTCAAGAAATTTGGTCAATGTTTAGTTCTGCATAAGGTTTTATGCATACAAGGCAGCACAGTTTTAATTTTAAGCCAAACGTTTAAAAATGTTAAAGTATATCACTCACCGAGAACCTGTGCTGTGAAAACTGCAATGAGAAGGAGTATTATTTTTCTGTAAGAGTTCTCCCTTCTTCTGAGGGTGACTTGCACGATTTGCCTCAGAGGTTCCGAACTGCAAACTAAACTCCTTAAAGATTGCTTATGAGTAGGAAAGTAGGACTCTTTAATGTAGGTGAGTATGTAAAGGATTGCGACTACATAAAAAGAAAGGCACAAGCTGAACGCTGTCAGGAAACCCGACTTCGCGACAAGCACACCTCCTATGAGTTCACCAAGCGCTCCACTGACGAATATCATGGATTCGAGAACACTCACTCGATAGGTTCTGGTCTGCTTATCTGTAACATCGGCTATATACGAGAACACAGAGAACAGCACAGTTGCAAAGTTACCAAAAACTCCTGATAAGAATGTTCCTATCAAAATGTACAGTGGAGGTCCAAACATGAAATATGAGTTTACAATTAATCCAACAGCTTGTAAAGAGGTACCAATAAAAGGTAATGCCATAATGTACTTTCTTCCAACTTTGTCAGACAATGAGCCCAGAATCAAAGTTGAAGGTATTGATGGTATCGTCGATGTCATATGCTTATACAACAGAAACTTTGAAGTTTCTTTCTGGATTGCATCTTCGTATTGCTTTAAACTGTTGTTTTTCGTCCTGAAAACCTCATTACAAAATGAATCGTTATACTTGCTATAACAGATCTTTCTGTAAATCAGCTGTTCCTCGATAGGTACCGTTAAAAACAAGCTAAACATAAAAGCAAAAAGAACGGGTTCCACCGAGATGTATTTCCTAGCCAGAGAAAGTGCACCTCTAGCCATTATCACACACAGAACAGTAATACTATAAGTTTCTTACGACCTATGTAGCAATTTCACAAAATTTCCGTTGTTGCGTCTTGAGGCTTGTGAGCAACAGCGTGGGATTTAATGACAGGAATAGATTGCATAATAGCATACCCCCAATACTTCCACCCATATTGGTGCAGCAAGGAGGGTGAAAAAACCCTCCACAACCAGTTCAAGGATCAAACAAGAGGTGTCGTGGTCGGAGGGCGAGGGGTAGAGAGGGGGTAGGGTTGGGTAGTTGTCCCACTGTTGAAAGATTTTTCTGATTTGTCGCAGAATTTTCAACATAGTCGTCTTTTCCAAAGTTTTATAAAGCAATTCTATTTGACCTTTTACATCATTTTATCACTGTCATCGGCCGTTTTCATGCCTTTCAGATTTACTTACTTGACTTAATTCCCTCTCTCTCAATGGAGAATGGGGTCGGAGATGCTCTGCCTCCACTTCGTTTGGTCCTCCGCTCTCCTCTTCGCATCCTCCCATGAGTTAAAGCCAAGTAGGCTCCTCTCCTTCTCAACAGTCCTCCATGTTTCTCTCGGTCTTCCTCTCTTCCTTTTCCCTTCTGGGGCCCAGCCTAGGGCGATCCTTGCATTTCTGTTTGTGTGTATTCTAAGGACATGGCCGATCCATTGCCATCGCCTTCTCCTGACAATGTCGCTAATCTTTTCCATCTCTGCTCTTTTCCTTACTTCGTTGTTATTTGTCCTTTCGAGCCAGTATATTTTCAAGATATTTCTGATGGATTTGTGGAGAAAAGTGTCCAGTAACTTTTCATCACCTTTCGTCATCTTCTATGTTTTGCAGCCATAGAGCAGGACTGACAGGACATTTGATCGGAAGAGTTTCATCTTTGTTCTTCTTCCTATTTGACTGCTTCTCCAGATGGCTTTCAGTTTGTGATACACATTTCTTGTGTGCTCTAGACATTTTCAGATGTCCTCGTTGGTTCCTCCTGTGTGGCTGACAGCTGTTCCTAGATAGACAAATTGCTCGACCTCTTCTACTGGCGTCCCATCTATGTCAATGGGTGGCGTCTGCTTTGTGTTCATCTTCATGTTCTTGGTTTTTGATGCATTGATTTTTAGCCCCGTTGATTTTGCATGCTTGTTAGGAAGGTTGCATTTCCTTTGCATCTGATCCCTGGCGCTTAATAGCAGGGCGATGTCGTCAGCATAATCTAGGTCCTCAAGTTTTGATTTGAAATTCTATCTTATTCCTGTGTTGTTAGTTAGTGGGTATTGCTTTCCTCGTGATCCAGTCAATTACAAGGAGGAACAGGAAGCTGGACATCCGTTACATCCTTGCTTCACTCCGGATTTGATGGTGAACCATTCTGGTGTTCCTGTCTTGCTAACTACTGCACATTCGCTTTGCATGTGCAAACATTTGATAATCTGAACAAGTTTGTTTGGGATTCCATAATGTCTCATGATTTTCCCCCACGTTTCTCTATGTACACTGTTGAATGCTTTCTCAAAATCTATGAAGAGCGTTTAAAGGTTGGCATTCCATTCAGCATACTGTTCTAAGATGCTGCACAGTATGAATATTTGCTCCATTGTGCCTTTCCCGACTCTGAAACCTGTTTGTTCATCATGTAGGCGCTTGTCTACTTCCTTGCAATTCTATTGATTATGATTTTGCCCATTATCTTCGTCACGTTTAGTATCAATGTGATACCTCGACAGTTCCCACATATTGTAAAGTCTCCTTTCTTAGTTAGTTTGATGATAAGCCCTTTCCTCCAATCGTCAGGTATTTGCTCCGTGTTCCATACTATGCTGGTTATTTCGTGTATCTGGTTTGTGGCAGTTTCTATGTCTGCTTTGAGTAGTTCGGCGGTTATGTTGTCTATGCCTGGTGCTTTCCCATTTTATACACTTTCAGATTTACAGTACCACATAAACAACTATACCTGAATATCACAAAGATGCCCTACTATCACTTCAATTAGTAGACTGGGTAGGGAAACAAAGAAACTGTCTCATCATCTGTAAGTCCGGCCATTTCCTGCAGAACGACAATAATCAGTTTTACAATTTTAAGTATCCCTTGTTTCCTGAGCTCGTTGAAACGTTTCGCAAACTTTCCCTAGTTTTTCATATTTTGCATTATATTCCATTCTAAACAGGTTTCTTTTCCTAGGGTTCGTGTAACTCATTCACAGTAAGATGGCAGATTTTTCTATTATTTTCATTCAATGGGTAGCATGATTAAAGACCTGTACCTTGCCCAGAGGCATCTTGGGCTTCCTGTTTGGGGGGGGGGGGGCAAGGAGAATAAACGTCCTCAAACGTTTGATTATAGAGGTAATTGCAAGCAGCATATGTTACGGAAGGTGTATAAGAGCAAAAACCGATGAAATACAACTAAACTAATGCATTAACTATACATTGGTCATCCTCTACAAAAAAGCTCAATCCACTGCACACAGTTTGTCTAACAAAATGAATTGAAGGTTTTTAAATGTGATTTGATGATATCACTACTATTTGATCCTAACACTTTAAATTATCAACTTTTTTGCAGGGTAGTGCTCGTCAATGTGTCTATTTTGTTTTCGTGGTCAACGTCTGGGATCAAATTCTTTTCAGCATTTAACAGGAACAAGGATCTACCCCTACTTCGTCCCATTGTGGAGTGTAACTTGGTTTTTTTACTAGCTTGAGCTTTAAATATGTTCCCTCAGGGTTTGTAGATCCTATTGGAAGTGTAATTCTGTACATTTGAAATAAGTTTAGATAAGTTGTATGTAGGAAGAATTTCTTCAATACTTTTATATCCATGAAGAAGCTCTCTTGGTTCAAGGCTGTGTTTGACGTAGTTGAGGCTTTAGTTAGTGAGAGCTCCTCCAGACCAAGATAAGTTTGAATAAACGAACGTTCTTTAGGCTTGAGCTTTTGTACATCAAGGCTTTTGGTATTACTTGTCACATTCATAAATGGTCCGGTACATCCTTCTCAGCATCAAAGATCTCTCGATCAAGCAATGCAAAATCTGTAAAATTCGCCAATGCATAAAAAAAAGATTTATTTATCAAAAAGAACACTGTGTCAACTGCAAAATGAAAAGTTCCCCATTTATACTTCTTAATTCCAATGAAATAAGCAGAATACTTTCGTCTGGCATCCATTGTCCTTACGACTTCTTTTATCAAGAAAATTTTGCTCTTGGATCACCTCCTTCATTCATAACTGTTTTGCAGCTCCAAAATGGACTAAAATTGTTGTCAAGTTACCTTTGCCTGTGTTGTATCACCCAGTCGAACAAGCATAAGAAGGTCGACTCTTTTATACAACAAATAAGATGATGCTTGATTAACAAAATTTGGCTATAGACATGCATGGTCAGTAAAGTCCGAAAAAGGTAAGTTTATTTTCTAGTCCTTGGCATCAGTGACAGTTTCATTACTATAACCTGCTGGCTGGCAGTGTTCCAGAGCATCAATAAAACTATCGAATAAATTGTTGTCTTTTGCAAAGAAGACGTTTTTGATGTGACCGCTATCTTATCATCGAAATCAATTGTCACATTGGCTAATTTTTGCTGCTCTTTTTTCTCAGTTATGAAAACGAAGGTATATACCAGTAAAAGAGAAGATGTACAGTTTCTCCAGAACACAAAACAATATATGATCCCAAGAGATGAACTACTGGCCTCCAAACTTGATCAAATGGCCAAAGCTAAATGCATTGTGTATTCTTTTCTCGTAACAACAAATTCACTACTTTGTCCTCCCCTTTGATTACAGATATTCTATTCTAAGACTGTCCATCTGCACTGCTCAAATTTAAAATTTGTTTCCCTAAACGTCTCTTTGGCGTTTTGTACCCTTTGGACTGAAATTAGCCGCTCACTTTGACAGTATGCCACAGCAAATACAGCTAGCGTATTGCTAATGTAAACGTATCATTTCAGAGATTGTTTATGTCTTGATTTTTTCACGTGTAAATCTATCCAGTCTTAAACGTTTTAAAGATTTTTTAAACTCTGAGTACTATATGTCACTTTGTGTTACCAGTTACCTCTTACAAGGTATAATTTATGTATGAAAACGTTCCTGTAGCCATAGCGTAGCTTTCGAGTCAAAATATGACTTGGGAAGCCAATATCCAAGTCTCAATCATGATACCCATTGAATAAAATAATGTGGCTCTGCCATCTTGATGCGAATAAGTTACATGTATCTCGGGAAAAGGAACATGTAAGAAGATTTAGACCAAAATATGAAAAAATAAAGAAAGTTTCATAAAATTTTCAGGGTTTAAGGGCTCATAAGGACAAGGGATACTTAAAATTGTAAGGCTAGTTATGGTCGTTCTAGGGGAAGTAGTGCCACATACCTACACATCATAAGGCAGCCTCTTTGTTTGGTTACTTAGTCTACTAATCAAAGTGTTTGTATCACATTTTTGTGGCATTTACACATAGTTGATTATGTAGTGCTGCAAATATGAAAATCATAAGAAGAGCATGTGATACAGATATTGAGGAAATACTCCTGTGGTCGATATTAAACACTCTTATTTATGAGCTCAGTCCTTAACAAATCATATGTGAGCAATTAACTTAAACTAAATTTAATATGATTTAACCAATTAACATTAACGATTTTACGGTTACATTAGATGAGAAAATCCTTAGATCCGTCTTCTTCCGGTCTGGAAATGCAGCTTACAGGGCGCATTATCTGTAACTGCTATGGTTTCGATAGATTCTTTTTATCAACGTATGAATGATCACTCATCAAACAAAATGTCTTTGCCTTGTAATTTTTATTTCATGCTTTTTGGTTAAGGGGTGCACCTGCGTGGTCTTTCCGGGGGAAAAGATAGATTCCGACAAACAATCATCCTTATTTTATGTTTCCTCCCATCGTGCTTTGCGAGACGGGCAGAAGAAGTGAATGTGGTTGGATCAATTTAACAAAAGAAATAAAAAACAAGTTATGTTTGGTTAAGGGAACGCTGGACATAGGTACCGACAGTTCGGAAATAACAGTTTGGATTAAGACCATTGTTAATGACTTAGATTGGACAACCGCAATCGGTGTATTGACAGGCAAACGAAGTTAAATGAGAATGCGAAGTATAAGTATTGCAAGGATGAACATGTTGTATTTTAGGAGGAAAATACTCCAACAAAAAGGACATAATTATTTCTTAATGTTTCAAAGACATTCCATTCTTTATCATCAGAATTTGATGTTCAATAAGTTGTACAAGTATTTATATTAATAGAATACAATAAAGAAGAGGAATGTCTGGTATAAAAATAAAAAAATAAACAAAAAAAATAAACAAAAAAGAAAGGCGCAAAGGCATATAGCCAAAAGAGAACTAAAGGCATAGAGGATTTTGGGGAGTTTAGAGGGGGATGGTAACAACAGTAGTCATAGAACTGGTTTAGCAATCTTCGGTTCTCGAGCAAAATTCCATAACACACCATTAACATGATGGTTGGTACAGAGTGCCCCAAGGCGAACGTGTAGTTTCTCGGTGACATACCTCTAAGGTTCCTTTGATCAGTTCCATTATCTGTAATAACTTATTAACTCTAGACTGACTCTTCCCAATTTTTTCCAAAATCTACAATGACATGCATCTTGGATGCAACTGAATGAAAACACTTCTATAATTTAAACTCCGCATTGACTGAACCCTTGACATATGAGTTCATACTGGTCGGAGTTCGCAGTCGACCTCAGTATGTGCAGAACACAAAATGAAAAAAATGAAAAACTGGCTCAAGAAATCATTAGTATCTATACTTTTCAAAGGCACGTCACTAATAAATTGGTGTACCAAATACCTCGTAACTATTCCAGTCATGTACCAGAAATCTAAGGATAAATCATTCTAGTGGTGTGCCAGCAACCTGGGAATAAATTATTTTGGTCAAAGGTGAATTTTCTTTATTTACTTTGTGACCTCAGTATCACTGACAGTGAGGTGTCGAAACAAATTCTTAAAAGCGTTTTCATCTTACTTGGATAGCTCTCCTCTTGTAACATTAAATTGGAAACATGACTTCGTAAATCACTACTCCTCTGCAGGGGTCGAAATAAAGAAATTTTTGGTCATTGGCGATAACTTTTAATTATTAGGACCTCAAGGGACTTACATTAAAGTGGTGGGGAAGCGAGGGGACGTGTCCCGAGTAGATTTTAAAGGGGTACCAAAGTTTAGAAGGGGCTCCAAAAACTAGGAGCTGGGTCGTCCTATACTATCCTATTATCCAGCGAATCGGTCGAGAGGGCAGACGGTTTCCATTTAAACGAATCGATTGATTCGACTGAGTCAATCAAACAGCAAGTAAATTTTCGCAAAACAAATTCAAAAGCAGCACTACGATGGGCCCAACTAGAAGGCAGATAACAATTGCACTTTTGATAAATAGAAGGGAGCGACATCAAAAAGAAAGATCTACTGAGACAAAAAGAGTTTGGGTAAGGCAGTTGCACACGAAAAGAAAAGAAAAAGGAGAATACCACTCGTTGATTAAAGAAATGCAAATCGTTGACAAAATGTTGTTTTACCAACAATTTGGAATGATGACAGAAATGCAGCTTACAGGGCGGACTTACCTTTAACTGCTATGGTTTTGATAAATCCTTTTCATCGACGTATGAATGATGACCTATAAAAGAACGGATTTTCTACCGGGTTTCACCGATCACTGGCCATTATTTCTATCCCAGCTAATTAAGGTATGATTCCCTAGTCCCACGACTTTAAATCTGATGCGTTTCCTACTGAGCTAAACATTCCAATAGGAAAGGTCGAAAGATTATTACTCATTAAACCCCGATCATCTACCCATGCAATTGGGTGTCTGCTTATTGATGTACAAGCTGTACAAGCGGCATGTTGTTGTGCCTAAACCCCATCAATTTATTACAGCTTACATTAATTTCACATAGAAGTCGTCAGCGTGGTGGTCTTGCATTAAGAATAAGATTTAATGTATGACACAAAACCATGTTTTCGACTTCTGTATTGAATTAATGTTAATATTGTATCAAAGCCTGCTTGATGTAGTCTGGGGCAAAATATGCACGTTGTATGAAAAGCGAAGTTATAAAGGTTGACGTTTAATGGAATACAGAAGTGCATTAGCCATAATCAGGACTAGCGAATTTGAATATTGTTTACGCAGACATTGAAAATGGTGGGCATTGCTGTGACGTTTGACTACATAATGTTGGGAAAAGAAAGAAATAACTTTTTACTTTTCATAGTTTGCATAAGGTGGAATATGCTGAAAAGTTTTGTTTCAGCTCCAAGGTACTGATTAACTTAATGAAAGTAAGGAAGATATTCTTATACAATGTATCCATCTACATGACACAGGGTTGTAGTTTAACCAAGCACTAATTCACCTGTTGTAAAAAATAATTGTCCGGCTACTTAATTTTGAATATCTTAGAAAACGTATGGCAGGTCCCATTCAGAAAAGAAAGAATGCAGACAGGGTGGCCTTAGATTACAAACAGAAATAAAATGTTACTGTTCAGCTTCATGACGTTCTTGTCAGGCGATGTTTATTCTATCCGTCGTCATTGGCCTAAAAAACCAACCATTTCTTACACGACCCACTTCCACTGACAAGAAAAAGCTGATTTTCTTTTACAGTATCTTTCTCACGTAACACATCAAATTTGTAAACTTTTACAATACATATTCATGACCACAGCTAATTAAACTTGAAATACACTACAATTGTCTTCTTTTTCTTTGAATTTTTCAATAAACAAATATTCAAAGAGTCCTTTTGCGGTGCAAAACTTGAAAACTGAACTTGAGCTAAAACATACACTTAAGGCAAAATAAATATTCTCGTAACTTTTCTATACATAATGTCTTGATGCTTTCCATTGTTTAAGCATTAGATATGCTTCGACTTGGATAAAAAATTAAGAGCTGTTTGCAGAACTTTTGGACTGTTTCTTTCTTCAGTATTATTGTTCAAGTAATGCATGCCTTTTATATTACTACTTATGTTGCTATGAAATCCTCCAAAGAATTTCAGAATATTATTTGTTGTCTTGCTTGGATCTCCTTCTGTCACACTTATCCTGTGAATATTGGCATGTTCAACATTGAACAGTGCAATGGGACAAGACTGGGAACACTAGTATAGTGTGAGAGACATTTGCAGTTGTACTGAATACTAGAATTGCTCTAAATATCCAGTCATTAATGAGTGATCACTGCATAAAGGATAGCCTGACAAGTTCTCTGAAGATAACATGTAATGGCAATAGTTTTTATTGGAAGCTTGAAAAATGTAATTAATTGAAGATGCTACATGCCAAGACCATGCCAACATGATGTTATGATGCCTTTGTTCACATTTATGGCAATTTAACATTACTTCTATCATAAAAAAGTTGCAGGAGTCCAGCAATTTGTCCAATTAAAGCTCCAGCAATAGCACCAAAGGAGCATGGAATTGGCCAAGTCTGCAAAGAAAAGGCAAAAATGCAATCAGGATGCCTAAGTAATGCCTACAAGAAACAATATATTGTCATCATAAGCAGATATGAGAAGAAACAACAAATAATATCAACCTGAACAGCAATTAAAATCAAGTTAAATACACTTAAGAATAAAACAGCAACTAGCTGACATCCAGTGAACTTCCTTGTATCTTTCCGACCAAAAAAACCCACCAAAACGTAAATGTGGTGATACTGCATTAACAGACTAAAATGGAAGTATTACAGAAGTAATCAGTAAGGATATAATTCTTTCATGAATAAATGATATAAAAGGGTAGTAAAAACACCATAAAATGTTACACAATTCTGAAATTCTGAAAACATAAACAAGGCATCCATTTTTATGCTTTCCATCTTTCAAAAAATTCTATGGCACACAATCTATTTACATTTGGTTTACTGGCTGTGTTTGTATTAATTAAACAGTCATGCAAAAAGAAAGCTGTGCCAACTGATGTGTCAAAAATTGATACAGAACTTTCATATTGTAAACCAGTCGCCACACCACAACATCTTCTCTTAAATAACAAAAATTGTTTACATTTAATAAGCAAACTGAAGTACAGCATACAGCTGGTGAGTTCTAGTAAATACAGAGAAAATTATTGCAACAACCAATAATAAATGAGAAAGCAGTACCTGCCAATCTCGATCCCAGTCTAATGGAATAACAACTGCAGCAGACCAACCTCCTAACAATGTACACCCAGCTTGCAGTTTAATAAGTTGTAAATATCTGCTGGTCTTATCAAAGCTGGTTAATAAATAGAAATCTTTTTAAAAAGAAAAATGGAAGTAAAAAACATGTATAACAATGAAGGCAATGAGACAAATAAAGAGAAAGATGTACTATTACATTTTTACACAAAAACACTTATTGCAAAACATTTGAATACTAAAATGGAATTTGAGTATACATTAACTCTTAAAACTAAAGCTAGTTGCCGATTTTGTGACACAGTTTTCCTCAATGATATAATAAAAGCACACTGCTAAAATATTTACTTTTGCCATTCATTTATTTGGTCCCTTTATCACAAATGTACCAACTGATTACGTAAAAAAAGATAATAGACAAGAAATGAAGGTCTTCTTATTATAAACATAGAGTTATGGGCACTTCAACTAACCTTCGGTCAAAAACAACATCCATGATTGTTTTCCAATCAGAATTGCAAGCTAAAGTTAATGGCAAGACTGTCAGAACAGACAGTAAGCTGGCAAAAAGGAATGTGCTCTGTATATCACTACAAAGAAGTAGAATTATTAGAATCTGGTACTAAGTGAGACATTGAATATAGTAAAAGAAGTATAAAGTCAAATTTCATTCAAATGTGAAAATCTAAAGAGCTATTCATTTAGTAGAACTTATATAACCACACCATTAAAATGACATGATACACATTTGCTTAGAAGTGGAAGATGTATGCAAAATAATCCCCCTCGTATACAAAAGCGAATCATGCCAAGCAACAGCCTTAAACAGAGACTGCCATGTAAACTGGTTCTATAAACTGGCCAGCAACGGTGGAATAATGCAATAATTAAAACCAAGCAAGTCTAGGGAAGTTTCATGAATAAAGATGGCACAACAAGAGAACAAACTAAAGGATGGTTGTTAGGACATGTAAAGACCTCGGGCAAATGATACATAGTGTATTGAGTAACAAAGAACGAAGATAGAGTTGCAAACAATGGCTAGAAATAAAATGCAGTTTGTTGAAAACTAGCTACTTATGTAGCCACTAAAACTATGAAGTGGTAATGAATTAAGTATAAAGAACAGAACAACATGGAAGACTTTAAATATGTTGGAACTCTGTGAACCTGAAAAGAGCAAAAGCAACACTAACTGGCACTGAGGTGCAAGACATTACTGCCATTGATATACCTTTGCTCAAGAACTTGACGTTCTGATTCAAAGGAATCAGGTTTGTTCACAAACAGCATTATATTAACTAAGTTAATGAATATGCATAGATTTAAATAACACACACAGCCTGTTAGAATTTTAGATTTTATAATATATCATACAATACACTATTATTCTATATACCTTGCTAATGGTGCTCCATATAGCACTGTTACAACATGATAACAGCAAGCTCCAAGGAGTGTTATAACAAAGACTTTATGAGGTACCTAAACAGGGAGAGCACAAAAAAACCCGCTCTGAACTTACTAATGAAATTGCCTAACCATGTTCTTTAAGTATTAAATGCAATGAAGCAAAATATATTAAAGCACTAAATTCCTAGCTTCAGATACCTTGACACTGAGGTTATGTCAATAATGATGTCTCCTATCAGAAGAGCACTTATTGTGGATACTTTTCCTGCTTGATTACACAATCAAAACAACTGTCTGTGTCAGAAAAGTGACAGTTTGGTCATGACCAAAGGTTGTTCTCTGGAGCTGGATGCAGGAGTGTAACATAAGGCCAAAAAATAAAACCCTTCAAAACTGCATGAAATTTGGTTTCAAACAAGTTAAAAGATCCATCTTTAAGCTGATATTTAATAAAAGCTATTCTGTGTGCCGGTTTTTATATTACTGGGGATCAGTGAATGTAAAATGTAAAAATCACCTTTGTAACACGGAAACGAAACAACACTCAAACCATCAGTAAGACATAAAGAGATCTTGTATTTTTCAGTACCCATATACACGTTTTAAGGCACAAAATTTTGCTACACCATAAAAAAGCACTGTGTAAAGGACTTTGAATGTCCTTCGCCAAACCTTTGTGCCGTGATGGCACAGAGGTTTGAGTGTTGGCTTTTGAGTCTGAGGGTTGCAAGTTCGAACCCGGT
>JANTCA010045035.1:0-18889 GCA_024741275.1 Chironex yamaguchii
AGAGATAGATAGATCTATTGGAAAAAGATAGATAGATAGACATATAGATATATAGAGAGATAGAGAGATAGAGAGATAGATAGATCTATTGGAAAAAGATAAATAGATAGACAGATAGATAGAGAGAGAGATAGACAGATAGATAGATAGATAGATAGATAGATAGATAGATAGATAGATAAATAGATTGATTGACTGTTGGATTTATGGATGGTTGGATGGATGGATGGTTGAATAAAAGGATGGTTAGCTGAATGGTTTTATTGATTGAGTGTTTGATGCGACGTAACGTCCATTTTTTGTGTCAAATTTATGAACACCTATCAAATTTTATTTAAAGTTTAAGAGTAGATATTTTCCTGGCATTTTTTGATGGATAGTATCGTTATTTTATCATTATATAAATATTAAATTACTCCTTGGAAGGTATTATTCTCTCTTTTAAATTTCTGTCATTTGTAGTCATAACCAAAGTTGAAGCTGCTCCACGTTGACTCTGTTGACAACTTCTACATTCGAGACCCTTTTGATCACTGCTTTAGTCTGTCACCTCTCTTGACATATTGATGTTGATTTGTCTATTTTTCACTACCGTGAGAAAAGCACTACAGCCATTTAGACATGGCACTTGGCACCCATCTTGATCTTTTGTGACTAGAGATAATTTTCAAGCTTTCCGAAAGAAGCACAAGCCTTTGTAGCCTGAAGCTCTTTGTCTAAAGAACCTTTTACCGGAATGAAGCTGCCAAGGTACCAGAAATCATTGACCAATTTCAGCTCAGTCTCTTCAAGCCCGATTTTAAGATAGCTGATTGCCTTGCCAGGTGGTGCTTGGACTAGCACTTCAGTTTTCTTCAGACTAATAGTGAGTCCAAAGGCTGTAGTGACATATCAATAGGTAGCTTCCTGCAACTCCACTTCATTGTGTGCTCCTAGTACACAATTAACTTACAAGTAATTCTTACTTTAGACTTGGCTCTGAGTCCTTCTACGTTCAACAGAGGACCATGAGATCTTGTCTGTAAGTAAACTCTAGATGTTAGGCCATCTCTAGCCTGTTCCAGAACTGAAGCAAAGAGCAGGCCAAAGAGGGCTGGGACCAGAAAACGTCCCTGTTTCACCCTGTTTTGAATCTGGAACAATTAAGAGAGCACTCCTTTAACATTAAATTCCGTTTGTGGAACTGCCTGATGATATTTGTAGGGCAAATTGTATATCCTAATTTTCGTAATTCAGCATGAGCAACTGTGTCAAAAGCTTTTGCAAGTTCTACTCATTACAATTATTTCGGAGTTGTTCAAGGAAGAAAATTGTGTCCACTGCACTTGTCTAGCTCTAAAACCACATTGACGTCCTGTAAGATTTCCCAATAAGGTTCTAAGCTATTACTGTTTATTTAAAATGATCATTTCGTACGTTTATTAACTATATATCCCAAAATTCTTCCCCCTCCATTGAACCTTTGGTTTTGAATTCCAATTTCCCGCCTGTCTATTTATTTATTTACTTCTGTACTTAATAATTTGACAGTGTCCGTAGTCACCATGGTGTGAAAACGCGAGCCTTGACTGATCGTGCAGATCGGACACTTGCCTCACCTTCTGAGGAACTCAAGGAACAAATGACAATGCACGAAGTGACGGACGATCGTGTTTTAAAAGGAGGCAGTAGGTGCGGCTCTGTAACGTCTAGCTCCTTTGTAAGGCTGGCGGAACTTATGGAGGCATCAGATAATGGAAAGGTACAAGACAAAGGAAGAACTAGAAAGGCTAGAATAAGAAAGGAAAAGGAAAGATCTAGAGCGCAAAAGGGAGGTGCTTTATGCGGAAATTGAAATAGAGGCTGCAAAGATAGAGGAGGGGTAGGAAGTGTTCTCCAAGGTATTTCATACGTTGGCAAGCATCGTTAGGGCTGGTTATAACTGAGAAGGGACTGGGGTACTACAATGGGCAAATGTACTTGAGACTGGAGCAACCAGGAACCTGACCCTCGAGCCATGAAGTCTAAGTGGGAATTATGAGGACAAGATTTGCTGAACCAATTACCATCGACAGAAAATTGAGAATTTCGCATGTTTGCTGTGGCTCTTGGGGAAGCCATCAGCAAAGGACTTAACCTACCAAAACACGAATATCTGACATTTAGTGGTAACTCTGTGGAATACCCTGCCTTCATCGAGAATTTTCACACCAATATTGAAAGTGTGGAAGGAAATAGCAAAGCAAGGTGATCCTATTTAATGCAATTTTGTCAAGGCGAGGCAGGAAAACCAACTTCTATCTGTATCATGCCACTCGTCGATCAAGGCTTTTACCAGACTCTCAAAATTCCAAAAAAATTATATGGCAAGGAATGTATTATTACAAAGGCATATGTGGACAGTGTCGCTGGTGGACCCATCATTAAAGCTGGTGATGGTGACAAGTTGATGTCACTAGCGCAACAAATGTAGGCTTGCGAAATAAATGTTAAGCAACTAGGTTGCCAGTCAGATATCAACTCTGGAATCACTCTTGAGAAGATTGTGAGGTGCCTGCCTACCCTCACGAGGGCAGATTGGGTAAAGAAGCATTCGAAATTTGCGAGATGGGAGGAGTTCCTACCTTCCTTACCTTGAAGGACTTCATCTCGAAAAGGCACTGATAGCCAAGACTGGGTTTGGGCAGTTGATGTCCAAGAGATCAGATCGGTGAATGGGCAAGCTAGTCACCGTTAAAGGGACGAGTGGGCTGACACAGGTAACAACCTTTGCAACAAATGTAGCCCCTGGAAGTTCGCAGGGTCAAAGAGTTTGGGTGCTATTAAAGCCTGTTTGTTTTGTAGCAAGGAGAGACATTTTCTTGATGCTTGTTTCAAGTTTAGGAAGGAAAAAATTATAAATAAGAATAAATTTATTCGAAGCATGAGGTTTTGTGATCTATGTCTCAGGAAGGGACAATTAAGTAGCAGTTGCAAGTTAAAGGCAGTCTGTCCTTTAGAATAGTGCACTCAGAGGCATCATCCCCTTTTACATCCTGCCCAGTGCAGTACAAAACATCCATCAACAAGAGAAGACCTGTCTGATGCAGAAAGGTATAAAATCTCTAATTTCCTGCAAGATGAGATAGCTCAAGGGAGAAGAAAGTCAGTCTGTCAGTACTTATGGTAACAGTGTCGGCAGTTGATGGAAACAAGGAGGTAGAGACATTAGGCCTTATTGATAACTGCTATGATATTACACTTTGCAGCAAAGAACTGCTGTACATGCTTGGGGTCAATCCAGTTAAATACAGCCTGTCAACTGTAACAGCTGAAGAGCAGCATGAGTGTCCATGAAGTTTCACTAATAGTTTGTTCTCATTTTGAGAAATACTCAGTCATCTTGCCAAAGGTTAAAACAGCTAAGAAGTTGGCAGCATCATCCAAGAATGTTCCTATCGAGGACGACTTCATTGCCTTGGAACACTTACGAGATTTTGGAATTCGAACTAGAGCTGATTGTGACATTTTGCTATTAATAGGAAATGACAATCCAGGGCTGCACAAATCCTTGGAGCAAAGAAGAGGGAAATTCCATGAGCCATTTGCCATCCACACTTTTGCAGGCTGAGTTTATTTTGGACGAACTAGCGGTGCAAAGTCTTGAGGTAGCCATGTCAACTTGACCAAGATGATTTGGTATTGGAGAAACTTTAGCAGATGATTCATGCTGACTTTATTGAGTCATCAGCAGACACAAAGCCAATCCTGGTCGGTTGAAAACAAAAGGGTGATGGAGGTATTTGAAAGTTCTACCAGGTTAGAAGACGGGCATTATGAGATCACATTACTATGGAAATTTGGTGTGCTACATCTACAAATAATCGCGTCATTGCAGAAAAATGTCTGTTTTCCTTAAAGCATAGACTAGAAAGAGATCATAGCCTGCATCAGTATTATGCAGAGGGGATCCTTGGTTATGCAAGGGAAGCAACAACTAGCTGTTTTGCAGAGGCCAAGGGGCCTATCTGGTATGTACCCCATCATACTTCCATCTACGGGAACCAGAAAAGGTGCAAATAGTATTTGATTTTGCTGCTATGTACAAGAATACTAGGCTAAACAGGCAGTTACTGCAAGAACCCGATCAGACTAACTTATTAGTAGGGGTACTGATGCGATTCCGACAGGACCCCCTTGCTGTTGTTGCCAATGTAGGGGCATGTCTCACCAAGTTAGAGTTAACCCAAAGGATACAGATGCCCTTAGATTTCTGTTTTGTCCTGATGGAAATCTAGATGCTGACTTGAATGAGTATTATGGTTTACATGTTTAGAGCAACTTTCTCGCCTAGTATAGCTAGCTATGCCCTGCGAAAAACTGCATTTGTCAATAGAGATGACTTTCACCTAGCTGTTACTCTAGCTGTGAAAGTAAACCACAAACTGGAGAATGAGTTGGACGTCAAGGCTGATAGTGTCACAAACCAAGATTTCAGACATATGTACCCAACAGATTTGCTACAATTCAAAATGGTTCTACGACAGATCAGTGGCGGTACATGGCTAAAAAACCAACCCCAGCAGATGTTGCCTCTCGGGGCTTTATTGCATCAGAAAAGGAAAAACTGAAGCTCTGACGAGATGCTCCACCCTTCTTGGTTGAGACTGTAAACACTTGGCCCAGTCTACTGCTGCTGGATGAGAGGGTCAAGGAAAGCTTAGAGTGAAAGAAGTCTGCAATTATTTGCCAAACAGAAAGGAAAGAGCGATGTTGACCCACAGACACATCTCCACTATTTCTCGACATAATCACGTTTAAAAAGGGTGATTGCATGGTTTCAGTTGTTTTTTTTCTATTCTTAAAATTGAAGAGAGTGAGCAAGGAGAAGGTCACATTAGCTAGGCGAGAGGTCGAGGAGTTTCTCACTTTAAGAGATCTTAGAGCTGCAGAGAATAGCATTTTTGGATATGTCCAGCTTCATTACCTGCAGTTAGAGTAACACCATACAAACCACCTCTTTTGTCAGTGAGAATTAGTTCTAGCCTTTAATTATCAAACGAAGTTATGTCCACATTAAGAAATATGGTTGCATCTTTACTTGCATGGCTACAAGACAAACACATCATAACGTTGCCAACTCTAGAGATGTAGAAGCAATTCTGTGTGCTTTTAGTACATTCACTGCAAGGTGTGGATATCCCGAGATCATTTCTAGTGATAACGGTGGAAATTTTGTGAGTGGATACTAACAATTAAAGAAAGATGACTCCACCCTGATCAACCTCCTTCCAGCCAAGCTGTCAGAAGTGAATATCAAAAACTTGGTTCATTCGAAAGAGTTTACCAAAACGACCGACTTGGTACCATTCATGGACAAAATGGAATGGCAGCATCTTGCAGTGAGTATGAAAAGTGGTGACGACAACCAAAACAGCGGGCTCGGCATCAAATAAAAGGTTACAACTACGGGAAATTGGGTCATATCACCCGTTTTTGTTTGTCTAAGAAAGAAGCTTCATATAATACTGACACAGCCATGACGACAAGCAACCTGCATAAAAATTGCTTGTAAATCTTTTAGTTTCTTGTGAGTGATATACCCTTATTCTTATAGTCACTCTGTTTAATTTTTAGGATGGTAACCCATATGTCTTCCCCAGTGATTTAGGCTATTTTCGAGAATCTGTGTGAAAAATATTTGAATAAGCCATTAAAATCTTCCGGTATCGTCTGCAGTGATTTATAAAGCAAGCATAAAAGTAGTAGCATCCCTTGAGTTATTGCGATAAAAAGCATCGTCACCACCAATATTAAGCCGATTTGGTACTTTCATAAACATAGACATAGACATTAACTTGTATTTTGAGATTGATGTGACACTGTTGCAATACTTGGGTAACCAGCAGGATCAAGGTAAGAAAATCTAAGACTCTGGAGCAAGACTTTCCATTTCTTTAATATACAGCTTTAGGACTCTCTAATTTTATCATTTAGACGATGTTACAAAAGAACGTAGGCAGGATATGTTGCAAGAATAACAAACAAGAGACACGATAAAAGATTGGAGAACAAGGGAGAGAAAGCAGACCAGACGGCGTTATAGAATAAAGGTGGAGAGATGATACTGAGTAGGTTGCAGGTAGCACGTGGATCCAAGTGATGTAGTATAGAAGTGCGTGACGGCAGATGAGAAGCATTGACAACACTGAAAGCACTGACATGATCAGATATACAATAATGATGATGGCAGCCTCTTGCAATGATCTCAGCATTTGAGTTCATCAAATATTATATTTCCCAATCAATGACAAAGGTCTTCTTCTCGTTATTCTGCAAGTACTTTTATTGATATTGTTCAAATAAGCTCACTCGTATAGTATCATCTTATAGCAATCTTGTGGGGTTGCATTCAGCTACCATTAGTAATTACAAATTGCCGTAAAACAATGTACAGTATTTTATCTGCACTTTTTGAGTTCTTTGTTACATGATCATCATCACCATCTTTTTCATCATTATCAATTGTTGCTATGTTCATCATTGCATGACTATCATCATCATCATTATCATTGCCCCTCTTTGACAAGGATCGCAGTTCATAACTCTGTTATCCTCCGTATGACCACCTCCAGTCTTTAAAGTCCCTTACCTTCAAGCAGCTCTTACCTTGAAGTCGTCTTTTGACATTGCAAGGAGGGAATGCTTCATAAAGCAAAAGAATCAATATCCATAACTACCCCTTCCTTTAGTATCATGAAGTCTACCTTGTTGCCTGCTCCCAACAACTTCCGATTACTACACCTTGAAAAACAGGCTTTAATTTCAACATGCACTGACCAAAAGTTTAGTTTCCTCTAATCTTTAACGAAGCATTTAAAGAATCTGACATTACTTTGCTAAAACGAATGGAAAAAAGATTAATTGGATTGTCTGCAAAAACTCTATTTGTTTTTGTTACATAATTTAATACTTTCTCGGTTTCCAGGAATTTAATTATTTAATATGACAAAGTTGTCTTTGACCTATCAAAAGTAAGAACCATAATTCTAGTTTTCTTCCCAAAAGCCATGATTAATCAGGATGGTTAATTCTTGGGCATCCGTGCGAAAAGAGGATTAATGACTCAATTGCATTCAGAGAAGCCGATCAATCATTGGGTAGTATAGTAGAAACCTTTCTTAGGTCAAGTGCTCTTAAAGAAACCTGCTGTCTGGTGCAGAGTAGTAATTAGGTCACACTTACTTGTTGCTCAGGTCAAATGTACAAATGTACAACATTTTGAGATCCCTACGTCACTTCTCATGAATACTGAGCAGACAATTTTTGTTACAGCGCTACATGCATGTTAAAATTGAAGCATTGTCCAAAATATGAGTCAAAACTGCATCAAAATTGTAACAAGAAGAAAGATTCCTTATATTAAGAGACAAAAACAATCCTGATTTGAAAAACACAGGAATTTTAACCATACGTTTAAAGATATGCCTATGAAACCTTGCTTCCAAATCGTTGACGCCTTAATGAACACTCTCCAATAAATACAGGTAACGTAGCTTGCAACATCATCATGGACGCGAATATGTGCATTAATGTGCTTCATGTTACAAGAGGACTTTCTTAGAACGATTCCTGCTCGGATTATAATATTTGCATCAATGTGTTTCATGTTAGTAATGGACCTTCCTCTTTCCAACCTTTATCACATTAATGGCGATTTTACTTAGCATTAAGATGTTCAAGTTATTGACATGGGTAGATGTTCAAAGTAGTCCAAATGCAATTGATAAACATATTATAATGGATGCAGCTGCTTTAGTATTCAACTTAAGGATGCGTTCAAGAGAAATCATTTTTGCACCAATGACACATTGATGCATACAATCTTATTCATGCCCAAGCTTAAGAATTTGCCTAAAACGGTCCCTTTCCTAACATCTGGCACATTAATGCAAATATTCTAATACAGGTAAGAATGACGTAAGAATGATCCAAATATTATTATGGATGAAGATGTCGCAGTCATCACTACAGGAGTCTTTTAAAGAAGATCCATTCGTAACATGAATCACATTGATGCATATGCTCTAATCCATAGAGATGTTGAGGCATCAGCATAGGAATCGCTCTAAAATGGTCCTTTCCAAACATAAAACAAATTGAGGCATCTAACAAAATCCAACAAATTGTTGCTGTCATCAGCATACGAATCCTTCTAGGAAGATCCTTTTCAAACATAAAGCATATTGGTGCATATATTCTAATTGATGAAGCTGTTGCAGACATCTGCACAAGAGTCTATCTAAGATAGTCCTTTCCCAACATGAAGCAGATTGATGCATATATTCTAATCGATAAAACTATTGCTGGTATTAACATAGAAATCTGTTTAGGGTGGTCCATTTCTAGAATAAAGCACATTAATGGATGCATTTTACTGTATGCAAATACCGGAGTCACTAGCACAGGATTATCTCTAAGGTGGTCGTTTCTTCACATGCGGCACATTGAGACATGTATTCTAATCGATGCAAATGGTGACGTCATTAGCACAGGAATATTTCTGCAATGGGTCGTATCCTAACATGAAGCACAACGATGTATATATTCTAATCGATGAAGATGTTGCAGGTATCAGAAGAGGAATCGTTCTTGAATAGTACTATTCGATGAAGGTTTTACAACCATTAAAATAGCAATCTTTCTAGGATGGTCCTGTCCTAAAATTAATTAATTTGGTACATATATTCTAATAGCTGACGATGTTGCAGGCATCAACATAGGAATTTTTCTTAAAAATCGCCTTGAAAATTTGCGACTTGCACAAAAAACATACTTAAAAGCTTTTTTCGTTTGACACTCTCCAGCGTATGAAACGTCAGAAAGGAGAGTATATGTATATGGCAACCTACGTATACGGAACATGTAGCAAAACTAGCCAATTCTAGACAAGAAAGGAAACAAAAGAAGAGAAAATGTAGAAATAAAACATTATTGGAAGAGTCCAAGTGAAAAAGCGAACTTTTTTTGCCTACAGAGTACAGGCTTTCTAATTTTAATGTAGACAGACTCCAATACACTTAGAAGAAAGGACGATCTAGTTGTGCCAATTATCCGAAAATTCTCATCCTTATAAATTTTGGCGCACTCTGAATTTTCTAGTAAATGTTGGCCTATGGCAGTCATTTGCAATCGCGAGATGGCTATTAGAATATATGCACCAAATTAAATAAATTTAGGACAGGACCATCCTGGAAAGATTGCTATGTTAATTGTGCCGTTTTGTATCACAAAAATATTGTTCAAGAATCTTTCTTAGACGGTCCTTTTCTAAAATAAAGAAAATTGATTCATACATTTAAATGAATGGAGATGGTGAAGTCATCTGCATAGGAATCGTTCTAAGAAGTCATTTGGTAACTAAGGCCATTTGGTAACTATGGCTAATCCATAGAGGTGTTGCAGTCATCGGTATTGAAATGCTGTTAAGATGGTCCTCTCCAGAAAGGACAATCATGCTTGAATTATAATCGTTTCATATGGTAACGTCATTAGCACAGGAATCTTTTAAAGAAGGTCTTTTTGTAACATAAAGCACATTCATGCATTTACTCTAATTCATGAAGATGTTTCGGGCATGAGCATAAGAGTTTTTTCACGTTGGTCGTTGTCTAACATAAAACACATTGATGCATACATTTTAATGAATGCAGATGGTGAAGTCAGCATCGTAGGAATCCCTCCAAGATCGTCCTTTGGTATCATAAAGCACAATGATGGATATATTCTAATTTGTAATTGTGTTGCCAGCATCAAAATGCTGCTAAGATGGTCTTTTCCTAACATGAAGCACATTCATGCAAAAATTGGAATCTTCCTGAGAAGGTATTTTCGTAACATAAAGCACATTCATGAACCGCGCTAATCCATGGAGATGTTTCAAGCGTCAGCATAGGTTCTTGCCTAACACGAAGCATATTAGTCCATATATATAGTCCATGAAGGCGTTATGGTCATCAGCATCGGAATTTTTCTAATCCTTTTCCAAAAGGAAGCACATTAGTGAATATTTTCGAGTCTTTAAAGATTTTACAGGCATCAGCATAGCAATAATTCTAAGGTGGTCCTTTTGTAACATAAACACATTGATGCATGCATTTTAATGAAAGCAGATGGTAAAGTCATCATCATAGGAATCTCTCTAAGGTGGTCCTTTGCTAAAATGAAGCATATTAGTGAATATATTAGAGTCGACAAAGATGTTACTGGCATCAGCATAAGAGTCTTTTTAAGACAGTCCATCTCTAATATGAAGCACATTAATGCATATATTTGAGTCCATGAAGACTTTGCAGGCATTAGCAAAAAAATCCATCTTGGAAAGTCCTTGTAAGTTGTAAATTCTGCATTTATCATGTTCAAGGATGTATCACATGAATGGTGCCTCTAACAAAGGCATAAGTCAAGAGTTATGCCTGCAAAGATGAATCTGTTCTAATTTCTGACATTTTTTGTCCAATGATGTATCATTGTAATCCTGCATCACGAAGACATTTGTTTCTAACCTTTTTCCATATTGGTACAATCGTTCTGTAAAATAGCATTGTATGACAGCCAATGACGTCAAGGAGTTAAAATGTTCATCATCGTACCTTTGTAGAAGCATTACCCATCGTTTAGACTGTACGCTGTTGAATCCGAGGGTTGGGAGGTCAAATTCCCTCGGCACCGCCGGAATGTATATGTTGTGGTAACGGTCTGCTTATAAGCATTTTTGTACATGCATTAAAATTTAGTGAAATGACACATCTTTGTACATTATCGCGTATTTTATGCTTTACTAGTAAACTGTTTGAATTTGTTTGTCTCCTAATTAACTTAAAATCGCATAAATATATCATTTATACATAATTCAAGGCAACTTATTTGATTGTATTCAGTTTATTAGGCCCCAACGTCTCTGTTTAATAGGGATAGCATCAAACCTTTCTTTGAAAATTGAGCATGCTTCGTCGAAAACGTAATTAAACAAATTTATGCAGGAAACTTTGATATTATTTATGCTACGCGTCTTTGAGTAGGATCCATTTATTCTATATTTCGAGACCCAGGAATGATATCACGAGGCAGGAATCTCTAAGATGACCAATTCAGAAAATTAAGGAAAAACACTAGACCCAACGAAAAAATGCTGCTATACTTTGTCTTTGGAAGTAAAACATTTCTTCAAGTGAGATATTTCCCTTTATGACTTTTGACTTTCTTCTCTTGTATTTTCACTACGATTTGATGCCATTTTGTTTTTTAAAGTGCCTTTTTACCTTTTGCGAGAAGATCCTTTCTTCATCCTTTCACGTTGGCTACCACAGTTCATTGTCTAAAAACTCTCTGTTAACCAAAAATGAACATATATCTTCCACCATGTTTAAAAACTTATCGTCAAGCACAGTATTCCTTCAATTTTTTTTGACATTTCATTTTTAATCTTTTGAGGTCAGATATTTGCATTGCATAATCCTTCTATTTCACATGTCAAATCAACTTTCATACTCAAAAATAATACGTACGTCCACAAACAGAGCTGCTAGTAAGGTCGCTAATTTGTGTCAGGCTTATTTGCTCATAGTATTATGCAATGTAAACATTACGCTTCAAAACCTTGCCTACTGACGCGTTGTAACTCAAGAACAAACAATTCACGAAAAACCTGCATTGCTGTACTTTCTACAATGCTGATTCTTCTGCTTCTTCTTTTTTCTTTGCTTCCTCTTTTCTCTTCTTGCTGCACTTCATTGTTCCTCTTCTTCTTTTGCTCCTTTACTTCCAGTTCACACTACTTCTCGTATATTCCTGTTCCTTCTTTGTCTGCATCTCCATCTTCTACTTATTCCTATTTTGCTATTTGTTTCCATTTTTCCGCCGAATGACCTGTTCGTTCCTTAAAAAATCTATACTTTATTATAAAAGAACTTTCTGTTATATTCTCCTATAAAGTTTGGATAGACTGTGGAGCAAAATAATAATTAAAGTTTAAAGATTTGTCAGTGGAAACTATCCGTGCTGTTTCTGCTACATTTGACGGCAGCAGCTATCCTTGCTGTTTATTCTAGATTTTACCGCGACAGCTTTCTTTGCTGTTTTTCCTTATCGCACTTCGCGACAAATGTGTCTATCAACAGTCTTCAACAAGTCACACTGTCAATTTCCGAAGATCTTTAAATTCTTCATAATGCTTTAATAAACTTATCCGCAACTGTGATGTTTATGGAAAAATCAGTAAGTTTTGCTGTTCCTAAGTAAAAGACCACCTGCAGTATTAATCCTTTGTTTTCACTTCCTCTTCCTTTGTCTGTTGCTCCAAGAAAAGGTCTGCTTCATCACATACTGGATTTTCTTCCTCTGCTGCTTTGATCAAATGTTGTCAGGAAGTCACCTCACACTCACAGGGAGGAACCGCATCTTAACAACTTTACCATTGATGACAGTCACGTTTTTCCTTAGTAAAACGTCTCAGTTGTATTTGTAAAATCTACCTAATTTGGTGTTATCTTAAAGGATACCTAGCAGGATATTTTGACCCTCTTAATGTAAGGGCGTTGTCAGGAAAAGGAGAGTCATGTAAATAAGAACGATTGGAATATCTTACTGTTTAATAGAAAGTGTTGTGTACTTCTTTTTCTTGTCTACTGTTGCCACGAACAGATAGGAGGCATCTAGTTTATGTCCTCATAACTGTCTCTCTTTTGGGGCAAGTCATTTCACGTCATTTGTCATTTTCTGTGCTCATAGCATGACCCTGGTCCGTCATTCTTTTGCTAAAACGTTTCTCTTTACTTCTTTCCAGTAGAACTCCTGTTTAGTGACATTATTTTGGAATCTTCTCTTGCTTTTAGATGCATGTCATGGTATTGAAGGAATTGGAACTGACTGGCACTAAAGGTACATAACTTACACATTTTAGAACTAAAAATCATAAGAACGTCAAATGAAAATCAATATCAGGTGTGTTATTTTTGTTCTATTATGATCCAAGTTGTGATTGCAAAAAGTAGCTGGGTAGCATAATAACACCAGTTGGAAATATTGCTATAAGTAAATAATACTACTGATGTTGATAATTAGGATGACGACATCAAAGATAATGAAGATGAGGACAAAGAAGATAATGATGAACAAGAAAATGATAGTAATGATGAAAATGAAGAGAAGCAATATGACAATGGTGGAGACGGCGATGATGAAGACGATGTTGATAAACAAGATGGCTATGATGAAGATAGGTATGATGAAGTTGACAATTCTGAGTCGCGTCAGGGGCGGATCCACACTGGTGCTTGCAGTGCTTGAGCACCAGTCATATTTCCAAGCGCTTGTTAACTTTGAGTGCCAAAGTTGAGAAGTTTACAATTAAAATGTTTTCATGAGTTTGTTTGAATAGTCGATTCTATTGCAAAAGTAAAAGCTTAAGTTGATTCCAGCAACGCATCCATATTTCGAAGGAAGTTGTGCAATGAAATGTGCTGTTGAGAAATTTTGGCAGCAGATGGTCCACGACCCCCTGTTTCCGAATGATATCAGAGCTGCCCTGAACACTGTGTACAAGATTGAAAGTAAAGCGGAGTGAAGACAACCCCCCGCTTGATTGGAATGGGCTTCATTCTGAGGCCTTTTCTTAATGACAGACTCTGGGCATATATGTCATCATGATTCACTTGGTTTTCGCGGGAGCCGCAGTCACATTTGAAATCGTTTTGTGTCAGCCAATCTGCTTTCGAATTGATGAGAACATCTTAGGCGTGAGCCCCAGTCACTTTTGAAAAATATCGTCCTAACTCAGTTTTGGTGGGAGCCCTAGTCAGATTCAAAAGTCTTTTGTGACAGAGTAATCGTAGCAATATGACTACGGGGGGATATATTCAGACCTTGGATGCGCGATCATCATCATGGTCTTGTCCCATTTCTGCTCTTATTAAGCAACCCACACATCTACGGCTTTCAACAATGGGGATATTGAGAATCTCATCAGTTTTATTGTAAAAAGAAAAAGGCAAAAATTGCTTTTAAAAGGTTTGGTCGAGGAAAGATCTTGACTCTTGAGAGCTCTTGCAACATCATGAATCCATGAATTTGTAATGGAAGAAATTTGATACATCGTCAACGACAGATCCAGAAATATAGAATTGACTTAGTAGGGCAGCTTGTCAGCACGACGATTAATATAAGTGGGAAGTAATTATCATATTCTTTAAGTAACGGTGGCGTTTATTTGACACGACACAGGCACACTTGTTTGCTCTGTTTTGAAACAATACTTGTCAATTTTGCGCAACAAAAATGGACTGAATCTTGGAAACAGCAAGGCAACAACGCAACACCTATCTATGTACTGACTTTGAAACTACATTTAACTCAATAAACAGGCCGTTTATCTTGACATTATGTTGTGACAACATAGTTGATCAAAACTAATGAAAACCAGCTAATTGCAATATTTAGTCCTCCCAAAAATCGTCCTAGTGTTTTGTTGGCCTGTTGAGAATTCTGCATTCGAAGATCATTGAGGTCAAACCTTCGTACTCACCATTCCACGCCTGAGATAGTTTGAAACATTTGCACTTCACTCATAAATCGCTAGATGTAAGCTAGACTTCTTTGTAACGTTCTTAACAAAATATAGGAGACGCAACCCTTGATCAATTTATTGACTTTCCAGCATTGAAAACGTTGTCCTTGTATTCAAGCATCGACTTTTGTAGAGAACTTGGTATCTTTATTTTGCAAAACGTAAATTGACTTATCACGAACATTAACCGGATTTTTTTAAATCTTCTCGTTTATTCAACTATTGAACTAATTGTGTCGTCAGTGATAATTTAGATATTTAGAATTTAAGCTTTTTATTGCTGATAATTACGCCTTTCTAAAATTGGAATTTGTGTTAATCCACAGTAAGTTGTGAGATTGTGAGACTGATAGGCAATTTGATATCTCCATACTTAGAAGCACTTAACGCTTGTAAATGTACTGCAAACTTCTGATAAGAAAAGGAGTTGCCTTTGGCCAAAAAGGGCAATTTCCCGTCGAAAAAGGGCGTGGCCCCCCAAAATTATCCCTGCCCCCTCTCTTCCTGCTTCCCGTGACGTGAGTGGCAGTCAGCATTTCAGTTGGATCCGCCCCTGGGCGTCTACATATAACGTACATATCCTGAGTTTACTTGACACTGACGTTCGAACATTGTTCGTGATCGTGTGCAATGTTTGTTATTTGGTTCAGTTGTGCTTTATGTTAGCTTGTGATAGCGGAAGATTGATTGGATAGTTAATTATCTCACATTGGCAGATTCACTATGCATATTACTTACGATGCCAGTTTCAAGGCCTGGAAATGTATATTGAACTCGGAAGGTTTGTTTTTTCTAGCCAAAAATTATTTATCAAATCATGATTCTGAGGGAACACAGCAAGATGAGTTAACGAAAGCGATTCTAAAAACCCACGTGGACGGAACGATCCTCAAGCACTCAACGCGGTTTTGTGATGGGCGGGCAGCATATTCTGCTCTGTTGGCTGAGATCAAGGAAACATGGGCAATAGGAGAGAAGCACAGCATTTCGTCCGAAGACCTGCTCACTGCGAAAGCAAGAGATGAATGGAAGCTCTTCAAGACCACTCAACAAGGCTTGCTGTTGTCGGGTACTCTGATCACACCATTATTGAGCTTCTTTGGGCAAAATTGTCAAATTTCACTATCAAGAATGTATATCAGTCTCGGAGTTTTACCAACACGACTGATGTCAATGGGTTCATGGATAAGTTGGAATTTCCGCACTTAGCTGTTGCTGTGAAAGAATCCGGTCAACAAAAGAAAAAATTGGTCACCAACAATTTATATGATGCTACTAATGCGGGAAAATGGGACACATTCAGTGATACTGTTGGTCAAATGAATCAATAAATGACTCAGTTCCCAGTTAGGTGCAATGAAATGTTTGAAAGGGGACCCAGCTCTGACAGTTTTTGCTTATCTTGTACTGGTCCATGAACGAACTTGGAATGGCTACTTGATTGCGGAAGAAATGTTAATGCTATTTCCTGAACATTGTGGAAGAATTTGCGTCACACGTTATTGCATCTACCAGGCAGCTAACCGTAGCTAATAGGCAATTTGCAAACTCACATGGAACTGTAACAGTACCGATTTGCTTCCTTGGTATTGAAAAAGTCATTGAACTTTGGGTTATGGACAGTCCAGTCCAACAGGTTATCCTTGGTGTTGCAGGACTGAGACAAATTAAAATCACAATGTCATTTGCTGGGATTTCCAAACCCGCAAGAGAAACTTTTTGTCTATTTGGTGTGCAATTACCTACTGAACAATGCAACTCAATCATTAATGAACCAGGGACTCTCACCAGAGTCCTAAAAGCCATGAAGGTTTCGAAGACAAAAAAGATGTGGACCAGTACTGCTTTCAGACATTTCTGTCGTATCATGTATGGCTACCCCAAATTGGCAGGCACACCAGCTATCTGATGGACCTAGCCGATTATAATATAACAATTGAGCATATTCCTGGTTGAAAGAATCTGGTAGCTGACATTCTCAGCCATAAGGTGGAAATCACATATGCTGCATTGATTCTAGAAGCCGAATCTTTCTTACCTCAAATTTTGCATTTGGCAATGCTGGTCTGTTCCGCCACATGTGAAGCAAATCTCAAAGATGATGCTATTCAAATGTATCACTCAGGTCATTTCAGCACAAACAGGGTTCGAAAAGCCTTGTTAGAGGCTAGGTATCCAAGAATTTGAGATCGCATATTGCAGCAGTGAGTAGCAAGTGTGAAGTGTGCAAACTCGCAAAAAGTGGAACAGAGAACAGTAAATCAATGAGGGACTTGCCTGAACTAAGAACCACACAACCTATCGAGTTTGTTCCCATCGACGTTGTCGGTCCGCTTTCAACTTCCAAGAATTACCTCTTCATTATGACAGTGCTTAATCATGCTACAAAATTTTGGGTTGCAGTGCCAACAATGGATATTTCAGTAAAAAAAAATATGGCATTTTAACCAGCACAAAACAATCTATCATTGTCAGGACAACTGTACTCTAGAATGCTGTCATGAACCCTGAATTATTGGTTAACAACCATGGCAGCAGAAGGTTTTTTGTCGTCAGATGGATTTCCTGAAACCATACTCAACATTAATAGACATGCAGATTTTACTAGAGTTTTGATGTTTAGCCTATTGTTTGGATTTCAGCCAAAAGGCTCCTGGTGATTGACAAAACACCACTGAGCAAAACTTCTGTACCTTATCCTGTCCTACTACTCTTTGCCCCAAGATTTCAATCAAGATCAAGCCCTTCCCACAATTTAGCCAGGAAAGGCTCTCTCAGAGTGATTGTCTGAGCAACTTATGCTCATGGAGGACGGAGAAGTATATACCTAATGAATTGCAAAGCAGCTTTTCAACAAAAGTTAATGTTTCATTTCAAGGGCTAATAATGTGAGTGGTGTCTATATGGAACATATTTATGTTGGACTTACTTGACATTGACATTCAAACATCGAACGTGATAGTGTTTAACTGTGGAATGCTTGTTATTCAGTTTAGTTTTGCTTTACATTAGCTTCTGATAGTGGAAGATATATTATAAAAGTACAAACAATGGTGATAAAGTTATTATGATAAACACCACCAGCAGCAGCACAAGTAAGCCCCCTTAATAAGGGCGCAGGTAAGGAAAAGGGAGCGCCAAAATTGTTTGTTTATATCATTTGGCCGGGAACATGCTAATTAATCTTACCCTTCACAGTAATTAGCTATAAATGGTGATAGTACTTCTCTCCTCAAAATGTTGCAGGATGTATGTTGCCATGGCACAGCAGGAAATATTTGATTCATCTTGTTCCCTGTGGTCAACAGATGACGTGCAGATTTCCTTGATGAGGTGCGATTGCAAAGACATGCTGTGAATTGAGGATGCAGAAGGAACCAAAAGGCGGAATTTGGCCTGGTGGTAACGAAAAGTACTCTTATGTGCACATGGAAAATGAAGCCATAGTTTAATTGTAGCAAGCGCTCATCAGATCTGCTGTGAAGTGAAGATACAAATTACATTAAAGTGAGTGACCAAATTTTTGTGAGTTTATTTTCACATAGATATTTCCAACATAAGTACTTTTTCAGAAGAAACTGCTTATAGAAAACTCAACTTTCCACTCGCCAAAAAATTAAGAAACTCCAGTACTGGCAAAATATAACTTACAAAGCTATTTACATTGATCATACGCATCCCTGAACATATTTTTACTTTATTTTCACTTGTTTCCTTTATTGCATTAGGACTGAAGCAAATGTTCTGGATACTGATCAACCTAAAACATATTTTAAGCGTAAGAGGATTATACAAACGGATTTGAGAAAAACATATTTACTTGAGTTGTTAATAGTAGATTGGCTGATATTTTTGACCTATTGTAAAGTAATGTCTTTTAGAGAACAGTTTTGAAGATTTGGAGTACTTCAGATTGATTGAGACTGCGTATGCAACCTAGAATGCAGAATAGAATGGAAGAGGATTACAAATGAATGTCTTCTTCTTGGGTGAAGTTCTGAGAGATATCTATTTTGCATCTTCCAACAAGCATGTTTTCTTGATTATCAAATCGGGGAACAAAAAGGGGTGCCTGATTGTTTTTAATTACTTGTTCCTCATTCTAAAATTAGGAGGGCTATATTCAGAGGGGAAATGTAATGGTCTGTCTGAAATTTTTCACAAACAAGCAAAATTAAGAATTGAAGGTGCTTTGTTGAGAAACCTCAGTTACATTCTGTAAACAGCTTCTTGTTGAGAAACCCCAGTTAGATTCTGTCGACAGCTTAATCGAATTTTGATTCTGTCGACAGCTTAATCGAATTTGTA
>JANTCA010045046.1:6486-18885 GCA_024741275.1 Chironex yamaguchii
AATGAAGAGATGCCCTTCTGTAAATGAAGCATCACACTGGGCAGCAAATAACTACGCATTTAAAATGCTTTTGATTATTATCACAACGGAAAACACATACTGCAGCCTTTCTTATTCGCCTCTCAGCCTGTTTTTCGTCTGTTCTAAATTTTGCCCAAAATCTAGGCTCACCTTCTTATAAAATTGTTCTTTTCAAAAAAAGAGCATTTCATAAATTCCGTTTATAACGGTAATTGCTTTGACATACCCATGCAAAACTTGAGTGAAGATCACACGTCATATACATTTGCGGACGCAAGATAGTATTAAACAACTGAAACTGATTACGTCATATACATTTGCGGACGCAAGATAGTATGAGACAACTGAAACTGATTACGGCGAAAATAAGGAATCCCATCCTTTGTAACTGTTATTTCTTTTAACATAGAATGTAGTGTTGTCTTGTATGGATGTGAGACCTGGACCCTTAAGAAGAGATGAGGACAATATCGATGCATTTGAGATGTGGGTGTGGAGACAAATGCTGACAATTAGCCGGCGAATGGGAGAGACTAATGATTTGACGAGGGAGAAAATTGGAGTGGAGAAGGGAGGCCTATTAAAGGAGATAAAGATCAGAAAACTTAGGAAGTACGAACATTAGAAGAGGGGGGGGGACAGCTTAGTCCTTGCAACAGTAAAGGGGGAGATCGAGGCGAAAGGAAGAAGAGGCAGCAGAAGAAAAAGAGAATAAATAGGCAACATCATCAAATGGGAAGAAGGACTGGAAACAGCGACAACGAGAGCATGGAAAAAGCCAGAGGTCCACGAGGACTACGGCTTGCCAATTGCTGTCTTTTGGACATGTTAATACCTCGGTTTAAACTGTAGCATGATAAATTTAAGTACCTTTATACTTTTCACACGCACTCGCACGACTTCACTTTCATTGTACGAAGATATCTTTACATCGATGTCATTTACCGCTCAAAAACATTTTTCTTTACTACATTAACATTATCACTTCTATAAAAGTGGTGCCTGACGGCAGTACTTCAAAGGTGCGGCGATAAATTCCACTAGAGATGGATATGAGCCAAGAACTCACTATTTATGAAAGCGTTTACCGACTGTGTCACTAAGCATGGAAAAACAGGTGTTGATCTATGTCCGTCAGGAATAAAACAGTCACCGTGCGTTACATTGATATTTAAATCAGCCTACACAATCGTCAAACAAAAATCATCTACTGAAAAAAATCACTTACGAGATGTCTCTTCTGACTGACCCAAGCAAGTCTGCTCTTTCTCTGTTCGCTTTGATACTTGCCTACAAAATCAAGAAAAGTGGAAAGTTGGAAAGGGAAAAAAATCCAAAATATAACGTCGCTTTGGTATAACAGACTATTTTTTAGTCTATTTTTAAGGACCTGTGCGATAACCTCATCGATTTCCCGGAAGCCTTTCAAAGGGTATGGTATGAGGGACTATGGAAAGAGATGAGCAGCCTTGGCATCAACGAGGATCTCATAGAGATAATAAAGGCACTACATGACAAGGCACCAAGTGCAATAGTACTGGATGATGAGATTGGCGATTGTTTCAAAACTACGGTGGGAACACGTTAGAGGTTCTTAGATCATGCTGGATGCCCTGGAAGGACAGTATTCGATCAGCGTCAATGGTTGCATTCAACGTCACGAAAACTCCTTAGAAAGGTATGGCGTCAAGAATGGGCTACTCGATGTCCTGACAGTCACTCCTGCTTAGTAACCTGGCAACCTCATTGAAACATCCATGGGCTTCCTGTGACATTTCTTATTACTTCTCTTAGAACAGCCATCAAACCGGATCCTGGAAGAGTGTGGCGTTCAGGTACTTCCCTTGCACTGCCAGGCTAACAAGTACTACTTTATGAACCGCAAGAATCACATATCTCACCGTGTTCGTTGGTTCACAGGACAAAAAACTCTTGCTCTATCTTCATTTTCAAAACGCGACGCTGTGCGTCAAGACAGAAAGATGACTATTGAATATAAATCCTCTCGAGGAATCAGCTTTCAGACAGGACACAACTGACGCCATGAAGAAACAAGTCTACCGATGCTGCGCGTCAAATCAGAAATAGTTCACTGTAACAGCGTAGATAAGTAGAAAATTATCAAACTTGCAGTCAACCAGTCTATATGTGGGATAAATTCAAACGTAAACAACATTTTTTTCTTACTTATAAACCATAGATTAACACAGGATAATAGCAATTTGTCCAAGTAATAATCGCCATTTCCGTTAAATAGTACCCGTGTAACTCTACTCTGTCAAAAGTCTTAAGCCAAACATTTGAAGCACGAGCAAGAGGCAACCACAAGGGTAATTCACGGCAGAAACGAATAAGAATAGTAGAAATGGAAAGAAAGAACGACTGATAGGGTCAAACAAATTGAAGAATGAAAAGATTACTTTAAAAAAATAATTTTTATCTATTGTAAATTTATTGAAAATATTTTAAAACTTCCACGACAGTGCACTTGGAATTTCATTATAACGTACAAACAGTCACCACTATACACAAGTTCAAAATACACAAAATGGAGACAAAGAGGTACTTGACAAGAAATACTCAAGAGCTTTAAGTTACAGTTCAATGTTCAAACCATGTCACGAAAAAATCCTCCCTACTTCACCAGGTCATGATACTTGGTTGCACCAATAAAATAACCGACGTATAAAAAACGGCGTCTGAGTTATGCAAATCTATATGAGTGAGGATGAAATCAGTGCTTATGTTTCAAACTGATGCAATGATATCACCTATTGACTGAACGGTAACAAAAGCAACACAAATTCATTTTAGCATGCAATTTCAAAGCATGTCTTGACAAAAAAAGCGCACCCAAGTTGTCAATAATTATCATTTCACTTAAATAGTACCCTAATCTTCATCAAAACCCTTTTATATATGAAATATGAGCTAAACTTACTTTTGTTTTAGCGAATTCATGAGAGTAGTCTTGCAGTATATCTCTATGTCTCTGCATCGTGTGAAGCTGTGCTGCACTAGGTTCCCCGAAACTCAAGTTCGATAAGTATTCACCAAGTCTATCATTGACCGATGTAAGCTAAGCAAAGCAAAAAAATACATATGCTATCATGTATTGTTGGTGAATTAGTTAAAAAAAAATTTACTGGAACATAACGGTAACCTCTCTTACAAACTACAGCAGGAAAACAAGGTGGAATCGTTGCAACTCATGACAATGCTCTAATCCTTTTGACGATACTGATTAAACGCCATTCCTGTTGTAATGCTGAACCACTATTCTTTGATTGGTGCTGAGGCCACGAGGATGCTCAATTCCATTACTTAAACCTTTTGATATTTCTCTGTTTTATATCTCTTGTGTCTGCCTACATGCCTGTTTGTTTGTCTATCTTCCATTGCAATAATGAAACCAAGTGCACATCTCTTAACGGAGAATGCCTCTTCTGATGCTTGCTTAAACATTCTAGGCTCTTCACAATCTGCCTATCAGCTTAAATTAAAGAAGCTTTGCATAGTTAAAACCTACTCTTAACAAACATTTGTATCATGTCAGTATTGGTCTTCCGTGTTAACATTTATACCTTTTCGATCTTACCTTTACTTTTCAAAGTAATATCCTCTGTCCTTTCTTACTTTGGTTATTACCCTATTATTATTTATCGTTGAATAATTGTTATGTAACTTGCTTGTTTTTTTCTTTAAAAAATAACAACAACAATACAAATAACTGTAATATTACGTAATCAATGTATGTACGTTTGTTTTTAATACAAATCGTTTTACAACTATAGGTTACCGTTTTGTAGATAAATTCAAATAGGTATAAACTGTATCAATGTCAACTGAACATGGCCGTTCAATAGCTGAAACATGTTTGGTAAACTAAAGAGTGTGGTTTTTCTTATCAAAGTCACTTCTGGATAAATGCTACTATGTTCATTTCATTCTAGTTTGAAATTAATCTCAAATTGAAAAAAGGCACTTCATGTACAACACACCTTCCGTTCAAAACTCATGCCTCAACTTTCCCTAAGGATCAAGAAAAATTCGGTATCGATATTGGGATTTACTATAATAATAGTATACGTACTTTCGACAAAAGTCGTTCTATCTCAGCAGACATTGTGTCAAAAAGATGGCCATCACTGGGGCCTAACAGCGGCTCCCTAGAGAGTAGGAATAGAAATAGAATTTGTTTATTCCTCACACGAATCTGTTGACATAACACATTGCAAAAACACACTGTTGTGCCAACCGCCTTGTAAGTTAGTGGCACTGGGCTGAAAAAATACTTAAAAGCTTTTTGGTCTGACATCCTTCAGAGCATGAATCGTCAAAACGGAAATGTATCGAAACTAGCCAATCAAAAACAAGAAAGGAAAAAACAAAGAGAAAATGAAGAAACAAAACATTATTGGAAAAGACCAAGTGAAAAAACAAACTCTTTCTGCCTACAGAGTACAGGTTTTCTTGTTTTAATGTAGACAAACCCCAATACACCTAGATAAAAGGACGGTCTAGCTGTGCCAATAATCCGAAAAATTTCATTAATTCAAAAATACATTTTGGGACATTCTGAATTTTTAAGTAAATGTCGGTCTACAGCAGAATCGCATGTTTTGGCAGTCATTTTTGCTTTGCAAGCGCGAAATGGCTGTTCTCTAGAAGGTATTGATGCTCGGTGTACAGTGGCTGGAACATGTTGTTTGATCCTATCACCCAATCTTTGAGAAACGCGACCTACAAACCGAGCTTCACATCGGCACAAAAATTCATATACTACTAAGCTTTTGTGTGTCGTAGGTACACAATCCTTGTGAATGGATGCAAAGACCTTCCTAGTCGTGAAAACAATTCTTGGATTGACAGCAGAGAAACACTTAACTACAGCTTTTTTAATCTGTGTTAATGCGGATACAAAGCTTACCCCCTGGTTAACCGGATAGTACCTATTGTTTTTCAAACGTAATACTGCGCGCCAGCACAGAAATATAACTTTTGAATGGAAATTTTCTCAAGGAACGAGGTTCCAAACAGGAAACAATTGACGACACGAAAAAACAAATTCTGCGATGCTGCGAGTCAAACCAGAATCAGTTAATTGTACGGGCTTAGTTATGCGGAAACGTAGAGTCAACCAGTTTACATTTGCGATGGTTTCAAAAACCTGAAGTAGGTATAGTACTCATATTTACGAATAAACACATGGAGTTTTTGCTGGTAAACTCCTGGTGGATATGGCCTACATGGAACATGGTGAGAGGAACTCATACATACCCCTGATGACAACAAACCACGCAAATACAAGCCGAGGTATTTTGAGTAGCAAGACATACTTCTCTTTAGTATACTCCTTGTCATGCATTGTTCCAAATTTACTGAATGACAACAATTTCATATCCAATTCATTTTCAAGAAGTCTTGCTTCTTTCCGTAAACCTGAAAGTTTGAACAAATATAAAATTAAGGATCATATCAAAAGTGGATCAATCCTTCCGTAATAGCACAATGAAAACAGATAAAGGCTGACATTGATATATTCTTTCGTGTTTGAAATTTGTAACTCATATACAGATGTTTGGGAGAGCAAATAGATACGAGAAAAGGGGTACTAAAACACCAAAACAACAAAAAAAAACCTGTACAACTTCTGGAAAAGGTTTACTTTTACACAGTTTTTGTGACCAATATTTTACACCAGTGAAACTGTACTCGTTTTTTTCGGTGGCAATGAACAGTGTGAAACAGTCTAACATATCGCCAATAACAATCGTTTTTGAACGTAATGACATAGTTTAGGTGCAAAGAAAGTACAATAACAAATCTTAGAAACAAATCATTGAAATTTGCGACATAAATGTGCATGAATAGAATAATTACTGTACCACGCTATAAATAAAGATAAGTGAGCATAAACAATTAAGAACAAGGCAACATCACACAACCCTTTTCACATGCACACAGATTCAGACGGGCGTTCCGTCGACGCTGTCTCCGTTCTGTCTATGTCCTTTTCACATGATCATAGTCATTTGCTCCGTTTCCTCCTTTATCACGCTGTTCAAGATCAGGTTACACAAAAACTTGGCTTGGTAATTGTGGCTTCAACGGGTAGAAGTCAACTAATTTGAAGTCGTTTGGAAGGTAACACTCTTAAGATCTATTACTAGATCTCCGATTGGCAACTATAGAGAACAATCCTTTGTCTACACTCGATAAAAATACTCTAAATCATCACATTCATAGTCTTTGTCAAGCCTTCACAGATGCTTTTAAGTTGCGATCACAAACTAAATAGATATCATAAAAGGGAGACGAAGCACAGCTTCAATGAGACGAACCAAAATGGAGTAAAACCCAATTTTGAAAATGTATTCCCAAATGTCCAGAAAAGTCAAGTTTTGGTCACTGCTCCAAGAAACACCGCAGCTGCCTGCCGCCATCTTTATTTTTTCCCTGGATTTTTACTCCGTCTGTGCCAAGACGGAGTTTAGTGAGCTCCGTCAAATAAACGGTGTTAAACGGAACGGACTTCAAAATTCTAAACATCTGAAAACAAATTTAACTCCGTCTAACTGACGGAACGGACGTCAAGACATCCATGTGAAAAGCTTATAAATGAAACTTACTTAACTAGCCAATGTTATGATTATCAAACCGAGGCTACATGACACCACACGAATGTATGCAAATAAAACATGCTGTCATACGAAAATTTCTACGAACGCTACTGTCACAAGCACCGCTCTTCATATCTACGATCACTTCTTTTTGGGTTATAGTTTAGTGTTTTTTCGACTAATAGCAATGCTGCATGCATACGTAACTATAAGGTTAAGTTTGTATTTATCTAGATTACCCTCCTATTTTTGACACAGACACTAACAAATGACGATTATTGCAGACTTGACTTTCTTGCTAAATTCACCATTGTTACCAAAGGAGCGTACTATCTTAAATACTAAAACAAGAGTACATGCGCTCAAAATTGCATTTGTTGTTGTTTTTTGTGCTATCCAACGACTAACTTTAAGGAGTTGCTAAGTATCCAAGTATTGATCTTTTCCCATTCAAGGTTACTTTTTTTCATACATACATACATACATACATACATACATACATACATACACACATACATACATACCTACAAGTATCGAAATTTACTGAAATATTCACAGATGATGCTTAATTTGCAAACAAGACTGGATACTCCAGCGAAATATTGAGACATTTGAAACATCAATTGACTAAATGCCGAGCTATCAGAATTCCCTGTTTATTGGCAAAATTTGTCTCCATCCCTTGAGCGCTAAGGAAACACTTATAATTTACACCCAACTCATTGGAACTTTAGTTACCCGAACTTCCATGCTTTTTGAGGTAAGGTTACAGTACAGTCCTTGCCTATCGGACTTGTTTCTATTAAACTAGTTTCTATTCTTGTTCATTCAATGGTATTCATCCCATTAAAATGAAGACCCTACTTGAGTATTTCAAAAGCTATATTCCGCACTCAACAAAATCATGGTTAAATATTCTGCCAAAAAGGAAACATTCCTTAATAAATATTTTAATATAGTTTGAAACAGCCAAAACTAGCGCTAGTGTTTCTATAGCTTGTGCATAACTATTAAGAAAAATTAAGTCCCAATCAGATTTTGCTCCAAAATCCCACTTATTAACTCTGGCTACTCCGAATTATAAGATTGGTCCAATCAAAGTTCAGATAACTAAGCTCCAACTGTATGGACACATTCAAGTATTGAAAATAAAAATTCCAACATGCAAATTGCCTCTTTCCGAGTTTGCGCAGGTCTAAAAGGCGACGAGAGCAATCAATGAGTGTGACCAATAAATCAGCGGGGACGAATTTTAGTCTTCGTGCCATCAGATCAAGAAGAACTGCTACAAATATGTGCATAAAGCTAACGAAAATATGCTGAGGTTGCTAGCTTCTATGGGAGGCTGAGATTGCTAGCTTCTATGGGAAGCTGTGCTTGTGAACATCACACAGAATATTATACTATAGTTTCATACATTCAGCCACATTTGTAGCTATTTTACGTGCTTGTAGCTCATTCTGCCCAATTCTGGTCCCACACACCAAGACTGGGACTGAAAAAAACCCACATAAACTTAATTACAAAACTTCCGTTTTATGTCCTTTTATTGCTTGTTAACTTGAAACTGGTATATTTGACAAGATCTTAAGTTAATTATCCCTGATGCCCTAACTAGTTTGGGATAGCAACCCCCAGAAAACTAAGCAAACCAAATCCAGCTACCGCATCTGGGGGCCCGGCGATGCCAATATCTCTGCTAGGAAGCTCTGTCGCATGGGCGTTTAGGTTGTTTGCACCCTCGTTGCGGCTGGCAGAAAGGGACTCTTAGTGGATGAAGTATTCAAATTCAGAATCTCTCTTGAAATGCTCAGTGAAACCCGTTAGAAGGGCTCACTTATTCGCAGTTTTGATGGCAATGACTGCTTTAAACATTCTGATGGCAGGACACGTACACACTTAGTGGGCTTTGCAAAATAAAATGATTCACATCCTGTGTCTGCTCATTTCCACCTATCTATGAACACATGGCCACAGAATAAGAATGAGCAGAAGGGACACTCTCGGCAGCCCCATTGTTATGTTTGAAGCTTTTGAAAACAAGGGCGAACATGCTAGAACTCCTTTTCAATTCGAGGTTAGTGATCGATTCCCTTGTAAACAAACTGATTCTTTGCTCCTAAAAGCGAAACTGTACTGCACTGTACGTTTACTTTACACAAAGAGCACCTGTGGCGAACTCACAGTCAAGTATTGCTCTTATGATACGACATTTGCTGTAACCTTGCTTTTGCAACTTCTGTTTTTATAAAGTAAACATTTTTTATCGAAAATTTACTTAATGACTAGGTTCCTGAGCAACACAGGCCAATAAGGTACATTTTTGTTCCCATGTAACATCTCTAATACGAAATAAGAGCGTCACACCCAAATCTGAAAATTACAACCCCCAACGAAAAACCCCGCCACTGCCATTGATCCTGATGGGTTCTTCCAATGATGACATGGCATACTCCACTCCATTAATGCCAATTGGTTCTCCTCATGATGGGATGATGGGATGCACTTGCAAAACAATCGAATTTCCACTTAACCAAGTCACGGTTTATGCTCCAGCCAGTGCGTGGCTGCCGAGATCAAAGGTTACCTACCAAAATTGCAAACAGTGTTGGACGCTATACCCTGCACTCACGCTCTCCAGGTGACTAATGATTTCAATGTAGAAACTATCCTGGACCCGGTGCCATACAGCGGCTGTATTGGGAGATAAAGGTATGGCTCAGTGAAAATGTGCAGCGACAAATATTTAAAGCGTCTGAAGCTCTTTCTTTTGGAAGAAACCTCATTTGTGTCTTTCCCAATGTTCTTCTGTGCAACACGTTTTGCTCTATGATGAAAGATGGTGTGATAAATGATCACGTATACATTCGGTGTGATAGTTGCAATAGTATAGAGAATTGCAATAGTACCCGTGTATACGCAGACGGACTGGGCGAAAACCTGCTAATGACCTCTCAGTTTTGGAAATAACCGAAGGTCACAAGTACTTTAAGATCGAGTTCCGAAACCCGTTCGATGCCCTAAGGAACTTTGCCGAGTCTCGTAATACTGAAAAGGTGTGGGAACGATTCACGTACACCATCACATCAGCAATCGGGGCGACATGCCTCAAGTAACGGACCAAGCCCAAGCCCTGAAGTACGTGCAAATTCGAAAAACTGTGTCTCAAGGAGAACGACAAACGGACTAAAAATTTCCTCCATTGAGAGCTCTCACAATCTATAAAGAACGATGCTGATAAATGGTAGGACGAACATGCTGACGAGAACTCCTCGCTGACCAAACGAATAGATAAGCTAAAGTGTGTCGTCAATTCTTTCAAATCTCGCAAAACCCCTGGCACGTGTGACATCCCCGCCGAGCCCCTAGGCTCTGGATGTTGAATCAATAGCGATTCTACATCACCTAGCGTCCTTGCTTTGGGAAAACCGCAAAGTTTCCAAAAGACATAAAAAATTCGGTTGTGGTGTCAATCTTCAAGAAGGGAAGTAAGGTGGATAGCTCCAATTATCTTGGAATCAACTTGATGTCTATTTCTGGTAAGGTGGTCACTACCTACATTACATCATAAGTGAAAGTAAATGGCATTTCTCCGTCATTTACAGTCTGAATTGGCGTTTGTCAACGTTGCATCTTATCAAATCTTCTGTTTAATATTTTTCCTGGGTAGGATTATCTGCCAAGTTATAACTGAACATGGTTTTAGCACAGTGCTGGCTGGTCCCAACTGGGGAGAGTGCAAGGCTAAAAATAAAACCATCCAAAATAAAAGCAATAATAATCCACACTGCAAAAACCCAGTTTCAAATCTAGCTGCAACGTTGGCCTGACATCAGTTAAAATTAAAATAAAGATCTTCAATGCCAAGATTGTCATGTCAGTGCTTCTGTACAGCTGCGAAACCATAAGCCCCCTTGAAGACCAATGTTGAGTACCTGGAAGTATTCCAAATGGCTTGCCTGCTAAAAATCTTGTGTATGAGCCTCCGGGGCAAACGTTGAACTTTTAGATATGTGAGCTCTGATGCAACCAGCCTTTCATCCACTCTAGGTTGAAACAGGTCAGACTTTGGTGGCTTTGTCACATGGCCGGCATACCAAATGATATCCTGTGCTCAGAAATCTGGTTTATGTCAACTGCTGCTTGGAAGTGCATAGAGCTCTGCAAAGAATTGTACAGGTGACAATCTACAAGGGCCTTGAACATTCTAATATGCAGCATAGTGGGGGAGAAACAGTATAGGGATTATCACGAATGAGGCCACAGACTGGGTGCAGTAACAGGAAGTGGTTAGATTTGGGAATCCTACTGCAACAACTAATGACAAGCCTCCCAATAAAGTGCAAAGTTAATGTGTTTGATTTTGTACCCATTTCAAAGGCAGTTATGTAATTCGAAAAGGTATATATGTTATTAACTATATAACAGGAAAGGGCAGGGTCTAGAATCAAAAAGCAATATCTAGTTACACATTTGAATATTTTGCTCTCACTCGCATACTTAGCATGATCACAACAACCAATTAACAAATCTTGATACCTTCACAACTGCCATGCATTCCCATTGCTCATTAATCTACTAGAAAGACATTACGCATGACTAATCTGTTGACAGCAAATCAGGGATGTACTCCAAAAGTAGATAATATTACCACAGAGCCAAACTCAAGATTAAAACAATACAAGCAATTACGAAAAAAAATTAATAAAAACCATTTAATAGTCCTCCAAAAACATACTATGCCACTAGTTTCTATTTGAGAAATTTCCCATCTTACATTCAAAATAAGGGGAACCAGTAATTGAAGCCTTTGGTTGTGCATGTTCCACATGTTATTAAAAAACATCTTCAAGACATATACAACTTGAAACATTTCTCTGGAAGTCTTTGCTTATCTAGAGTACGTTTTAAAAATATCTATGCACATGGAAATGAACCTTACACCTTGTATATAATTTCTGCCAAAAATTTACTCTCAAATTAAGATTTAACCAAAAAAATTAGTGAAAAAACCAGAATAAACTTCAAATAATGGGTAAGCATGTGATTAAACTTATGTAGCAAACCTAAGAGGTTATTTCAGCATGTCATTTCCTTTCTTAATTAAGGAATTACATCTGTTCACCAAACACGGCAAGTACAGTTGTAACAAATTACAGTTTGCTGAAATTTTTGAGGAATGGAAAAGGATGTTGTATATGTTGTATCCTCACTCACCAAAGTACAACTGGCATGAAGAATTGAAAGCTTAAATATGATAGTTGAAATATTGAGAGCAATTCTTTGAAGCTTAAAGGAGATTGCTGGTTTCAGCTTTTCTCAATTGGTGTTGGCAACTGATGTGTACCACAAACTTCTACCAGGAAGACTTACTATTTTACTGTGCTTCCTGCATGGAACAGTTGCAGTTGTACAAGGTCTAAGAAAATCAGTGTAAAAAGTCAATATAAATTGACATAGCTATCAGCGGGAATCCATGTAATTTAAGTTGGCATATTTCTCTTCCATGACAACTCACTAAACAGCAATGGCAGACACTAGGGAGCAAGGGAGCAGTTTCCCTCCAATAATTTCAAATGAAAAGTTTACAATCTAGATTGAGAAGACCCAGACTAAGTTCAAGTTATCGTTTTCACTTTTTTTAAAAAAACTGTGAAACAAACAAAGTAATATTTTGGCAATCGCCTTGAAAATTTGCGACATTGCGCTAAAATCATACTTAAAAGCTTTTTTTCGTCTGACACTCCTCAGAGTA
>JANTCA010045057.1:680-18885 GCA_024741275.1 Chironex yamaguchii
TTATGTGGAGGGCTCATTCGATCGAATATATGGTTGAATAGGATAACTCAGATCACTTTAAATGACAGTACGTAGTCATATGGATTCTTATTTTATAATTTAACTAAAACACGTCATTTTGAATGGAGAGCGCAATGTAACCAACTAATTTTCAGCTTGATCACTACTCTCCAGGGCTCAAATTGTCAAAAATGTGTTGAGAAGCAATCTTTGCTCTGCATTTTTATTTTGATTACCAATTTTCAAAATCGTCCGAAACATTGTTTATATGGAAAAGCAAAGCTTTAAATAATCTTCGGCCTTTGAAGCCTTTATATCGCAATTTGTGTGAATGACTTAGAATAATGCATCGCACCAGTTCATTTCTGTATGGCATTTTGCCACAAAATACCCCTCACTTTGAGCCCCGATCTCTAGTCTAAAGTAAATCACAACGTTCACATATGTAGCATGTAAACTAAAGAATAGCAGGGTGGGACCAGAAAATTTCTAGGTGGCTGATGATCCTGACAGGGGGCTTTAACCACCTAGCTCTCCACTGGTGACACCCCTGCGGAGTGTAACTTAGGATCATTCTCTTTAAAATGACCACGCCATAGACATCAGTATCTGTGCTATTTACTAAAACAGAATCTTTAGCAGGTTAAGTCTTCATCGTCATCTTGAGCAAGTCATTACCCAGGAACCATTGCAATGTAAGCGCGAAACAGGCTATCTGTAGTAGCATTCTAACGAACGAACCCACACCGTTTAGAGGTCTGTCGCTCGACGACTTCACTGTGGGCCGTCCTCGCCCTCACTAATTCATGAGGATGCCTGGTCTGCAGCAGCATTCAAGTTTAATCTTTTATTAATTGTAACAGGACAGGAAGTAATATCAGCTCCTTTTGTAAACATTTGTTACTGACCTGTTGCAGTTGGTCTTCTTACTTGAAACCACGGCCATCACAAGGAGAGAACGCAAACCGTTCTGAGGCCTACCTCAATCATGCAACTGCGTAAAGTTTTGAGGTAACCAGAGGTATCAATAAACTCAATAATTTTTGACTGCGTCTTCTATAGCATTCTATAACCCTAATAAGTCACAGCTATTCAACTCTTGCCCTAGCAACCGCCTATGTTCCTGGAGTATATCATTGGATGTTATTCATTATTTCAATCATATGAAAATTTTTCTTCCAGAAAGTCATGCAACTGTGTAAAGTTTGGGGGTGACCAGAGGTACCAATAGGCTCAATAAATTTTGACTGCGTCTTCTATAGCATTGTATAATCCTGATGAGCGTAGCTATTTTACTGTATTCATGACAACCGCCAGTGGAACTGGACTCAATCGTTGGACGTCCTCTGGGCCCACACTGTTCTTTTTTAAACATTGCTAAATCAAGGAGAGTGATCGGAGAGTGCAAATCTACGCCAGGTCAGGTCACGTTTTCAGTTTTAACCATGACGGTCTCCTGACTGGTTCTGTTTTGAGGAAGACATGATTGAAAGAATTTCAAAGTGATCCAGTATCAAGACGGCTATCTGGTTCACTTTCAAAGATTAACGGCTTTTTCCTTGGACCAATATACACCTCTGGTTCGTAATTGACTGAATCCGATTGCACATTTTTACTTAAAGTTGTAAATGAAATTGCTGTAAACACGGTGTTTGTACCTTGCAAGACCATCCGCTCAGTTTCTGGATGAAACTACGAGATGCATTTTCAACGAGTCAGAACATCAGCAGGTGGAACCACGTCCGTTTTTGGCCCCTCTTAGATGGTAGTAGCGAGTTTGAGATGGTCTTCTTTTACCATTTTACGGAGAAACAATACAATGTAATGAAAACAGTACCTCTTTGCGGAGTATATATGTCAGTATATATATAGTATGTCAGGACGTGTACAAGTCGTCTAGAATTATGGAATTTTATCGAGTTTTAACCTATTATGCCTTGCAATGCTCTCCTGCCTCCAGACCTATCAGCTGTCAACGGACAAAATTTAGCCATGAATGCACCACACGTTCTTGAGAGGGAATGGTCATAACATGCTTTTCAATGTCTATGGTTGACTTTCGTTCAGATTCAACTAAACCTCGATATGGAGGAAGCATAAGTAGATAAGTAGGTCGCGGATAAGAGGCCAAAATCTTGATGGGGAAAAAGGTGGATAGCATCCTGCTTTTGCCAAGGAGAAATATTGCGCTATGTACTTTGAAGTATACGACTTTGTGATGCAAAGTATTAAATACCGACTAAACATATTTAGTTTTCTGCTGCTGAATGCTGTCAACAGAAAGCCCTACAAACAAAAATTGCGAGAGTTGCAGAATCTTGATACATTGATTTTTGTCTCCTCTCCATTCAGTTGCAGTTGCTGGAGGGTGCAGCAAAGGATGCTGGAGGGTGCAGCAAAGGATGCTGGAGGGTGCAGCAAAGGATGCTGGAGGGTGCAGCAACGGATGCTGGACACAAATTGGACGAGGTCATGGAAATACTGTGTAGTTTTGCTGCCAGTGGAGCAATATCTGGGATTCTGGTGTTGGCAAAATATTTGTTAGTGGCATCTGCCATGAATTCTTCAAGCATTCTCAGCACTAAAAAGGACTAACTTATTTGCGATCCACTATGACTAATAATAGCTTCAATAACGCTATGACCATCCATGTTCATGGCAAAGACAAAGAGCTGGATAGTTATTTTGCAATCAACAATTTTTTATGAGAAAGGATAGGCAGAGATATGTCTTTTGTAAATAGTTTATGGTACGTTTAGGGTAAATATTTTACGAAATCACGACAGAATGTTTTGTACATTGATACCAGTTTATGCTTTATGCTGTTATTTCATGTTTATTGAACGATCATTTCCACACACACGCATTTCATGGCACTTGGTATATTATTTTATAGTGCAGGGAAGTCAAAAAATAAGTTACAATATAAAGCTTTACTCACTTGTGGCAAAGTGTTACTAGAAAAGAGGTAACCGTTGAACCTAGCTTTTGCCCGATGTTTGACCCTCCCACACGTCACTTTTCAAAGACTGACTACGGCCCTGATGTACTTATAGAAAGCCTTAAAACGTATTTATTTATGTAAAAATAATACGATATTCTTCAGTTTGAAAGACATGTTTCCACTGAACTTCAGTCATCTTCAGTTAGTTACAAATAATTCTATGAGTCTTCAAATTTATAATCTACGCTATATGTAAATTTGAAGACTCATAGAATTATTTTCTATCTATCTATCTATCTATCTACCTCTATATATACACACATATATACACAGATAGATAGATAGATAGATAGAAAGATAGTTAGATAGATAGATTGATAGCATTTTAAAGTATGGTGTGATATAGTATTGTATAGTATAATTATGTATAGTGGAGTAGGGTGTGGTAGATTATAGTGCGATACAGCATAGTAAGATATTTGTACTACTAATAAACAAGGTAAAGTATGATATCGTACGGCAGTGTAGTTTGTTGTATGCGTCAATTTTACTGGATGTACTAGCTGTAATTGATCAAATGCTGATATCCTGCTGGTTTCGGAACATTCCACTGCTATGCTTTTTGCTTCATTTCTGTCATTAACTCAACTTCTTGTATTTTAAGTCTAATTTCTGATAAGAAGAGAAAACGATATTCAAAAGGGTATAATCAGTCATAGCAATCAATTAGATGGTGCGTCTTAAGTAAAGGATTATAACTTTTAATGTGCCCTCTAATATTGTTCTATCATATCATCACTTGGTGGCCAGTATCAATTTAGATAGGTATGGTGTGCTAGAAAGAGGCTTGTTTATGCATTAGAACCCAGAATCGAGACTTCTCACACGTGTATTCATAGAATTTTAAAAAGAAATCTTGCTCTTTCAAACTGGAAGTATTAACGGAGCACACATGTTGCGGTAAAGAAACTGTTTGTTAACTCAAAGTCAAGCCAACACTAAATTTATTACCATGGACACATCGATGATTAAATCGCTTACCGCACAACTTTCAGTATGGGGAATATTTTTAAGTTGAAATCTAATCCTCGTCAAGGACTAAGTAATTCTTAAGTGTGAGAATACTTAAGGAGTGCAGGGAAGGGATAAGATTTTCCCAAAGCAACATAATCACTACGTTTTCTTAATTAGTTTTCTGCACAAGACGTCAATACTACCAGTTGACCTAAAAAGTTTTGTTAAGTGTTTAACAAACAACATTCAATCCAGGCGGAATTACGCAACATAAAAAAGGGAAAGTTTTGACTGTCACGTGAATTTACACAAGACTCTTGACGATTCCAGGGCGTTGTTCGAGATGAGCGATATCGCATTGCAAAATGCAATGCGGAAATGACCCAAAGTGATGCTCTATACGACACCGGCCGCAAAAGTGCAATGCAAACATTTGAAAGGCCGAAGCTCATCTAAAGCATTACTTCTTTATGTAAACAATGTTTGGGGCGATTTTGAAATCTGCTTATCAAAAATTTCAATTGCTTATCAAAATGCGGAGGGAAAACTGGTAATCAATATTTTTAGCTGTTCAAGGCTTAAAGTATGGTACTAAAACTTCCAGAAAATTGGCTTATTCTTTCCAGGTACACCTGTCAGACAGAGTTCGAACATCCTCTTGCACTTAATAACCCAAATTTTAAGGTGTGTAAGTGTGAGAGAGAAGTTTTTCCCTTGACAGTTTTTTAAGGCTTTCTATTGCCAGAGCAGAATGGGTGATCGTTCCAACGCAGACAGTACCATCTGCTTGACTTCATCAAACGGGCTGTTTGCAGGATCGAGCATCCTTTTTGCGAGCGAGTGTGATGACGCGAGCGAAGCAAGAGAGGGGCTCCCGAATTGTTCTACCACATTTTGCAAAAGATTGTCCTTGGGATTCCCTTAGAGTATTATATAGATTGCTTTTTAGAGCAATTCTCACGGAATAATCAAAGTTCCTTATTACGTTCCTTAGTAGCAAGCACGGTATCAGGAGATGCATTCTAATTCAAATTCTTGCCGCCTCCCTATTATATTTCCCCTGACCAAGCCGGTGCCTTGTCTGCTTCTGGTTCAAAACCTGCATCTGCTTGGAATGGATTTTGTGGAAGCAGGTGAGCTCCAAAGACATGCCTTCTTTCAGCTGTACCTGTTACTCTCAAAGTGCAATAACATTGTAGGCTCCTTGGTCCATCATGAAGCCGAGTTACGTTTTTTTTTATCAAACACCCATTTTTCAAGGACAATGTAGAAGGCTTTCATGATTTTGATGGCTGTGTACGATTCCTCCATCTTTTGAGAAGCCAGTACTCATGATTTGAACTCCCAACAGTGCTTGATGAAGCTTGAGCAGTGGCTCCGAAGTTAAGTGACAAGTTCCTTGCTGAGATCAAATGTCAAAGTAGATTGAGGGAGAGCCAGCGATATTCTCTCTAGCCATCCCCTTTTTTCGATCGTCCATTGCCCAGATAAAGTGTGTCTTTCTACATGGAATAGAGGCAGCTAGCTTCGGATCAGATAATGCAGGAAAATTCTCTATTTTTTTTGGATGCAGCAACTCTGAGTGAGTCAAATGTAGTTAGTGCGATCAGCATCGTGTGTTGTTTCATTTGTTTATACCATTGGCTTTTGTGGTCGTAACCAGCAACCTTTCTGCCCTGCATCTTTTGAGTTAAGTCGTTGAGGGAAGTCTGGGTTCTCTCTGTCTGGTCTTCCACTTCTTCTGCTTTGGAAGTCATGGCAACTCTCTGCTTTCCCTTATATTAGTTTTCATTGTCGTGCGATGTACTTCCAGGTTTTTAAAGGGGTAGTATTTGCATGATCTGTGCCTTGTTTCTTCCAATGTTTTTACAATGAAATGATCCAAAGGAAGAGAGGGATAACTAGTGCCTCTCATTCTTAGGAGCTCTCTTCGTCTAACTGATCTTGGTCCTTCTCCACTTGGCAAACAACTTGGTGAGATTTCTTGATATCTCGGGTTCATGTCATCACTGCCATACGTGTTTTTAAAAATCAGAAAAATAGACTCATAGTTACTGACTCCTGGATTATCCAGGCTTATATGACTACTTTTAAAGGAACTGTAATGCATTTCTTAGCATTTGAAATTCAGGTTTTAAAGGTGGCAACATCAGTTGCAAATTTTAGAACGAGTAATGGACTGTTGGGATTAAAGCTAGGAAGGGTGTCAGTCGATAAATACATTGACAAAAGCATCAACCTATCTTTCAGCTCAGAAAACCTTAGAATGACTGCTCTAGACAGCATGATGCCTTTCCCCGATGTGACAACTACGGATTAGCTGAGAGTTTACAATCTTGTGGCTAATTTAACTTCGTTTTAGTTAGTTTGGAAACTGAGATAGCTGGCAATTGGAAATTAGTTTGTTTAACGTAAAACTAGGTTACTTTCGTCTTGACAAAAATCAATTAGACCCAAACAAACAGGCAGAAATAAGTCCCTTGTAAAGTTTAAATTGGCTGTGTTTGTCTGCTGAGAGATCTAAGAATTAAGTAAAATAAAAAGATAAGAAAACTGTTGTTATGCATTATTGCAAGATAAATAGTATTGTTCATAATTTCACAAGTCTTTAACCATTCCTTTGTCAAAGTGGTACTTTAGGGCAATGTACTTGACTTGAATTTCTAAGTTTGCTCCAATTGTCCGCTGAGAGGTCTAAGAAGTAAATACAACAACACGGGGAGAAAATCATAAGTATTTCCTGCCCGTTTTTGCGACATTATTATTGTTGTTTGTGCTACCAATGCTATCTTTTTCCCAAACTGCTATTGTCACCTCAGATTTCAGAAGTCTTTTCCAAGTCCATATCTTTACTGAAACGTCCAAGCAATTTGTTTTTTCGGTAAATTCCAAATTTTGCTGGGAGTATCGGCTTAAAGATTTAAAAGTTGAGAGGAAACAAACGGTAATGTTCTTTGTTGTCATTGTTTACAATATTCTTACAGTCATGTTGGTTTTCGTAAGGATTTTAATAATGGCAGTGTAACACGTAAGGTTCAGGATGATGTGTAAGTTGGAAAAAATGGTCATCATTGAGATTTATGATTTGAAAAAGATAACGAGGAGAGAAAGGCAATGCTAGTTTAATGCCTTTTTTGATAAGCTGTTAGCAAAAAAATGAGTCCGGTTACAGTTAATAAGTTTTACGTGCCTTACGTGAGAATGAATGTATAGATTAATGGAAAAGGGATACAACTAATTCAGACTGGAATCAGAATGAGATGATCTTGATACACTAAAGAGTTACCAAGTGAAAGACCACCTGATGGGCAAATGTGTTTATATATTTTTATGTAGTAAATGCCTTTGGAATACAGGATATAAAGCGAGCCAATAGAAAAAGTTTGGTCATGTGAAAAGAGGACGGTGGAAAAGTGATTGTGGAGGACACAGTGCAAGGTCAGAGAGGAAAACGAAGAGAAGATTAAGACCCGTTGGAGATGGCAAGAGTGCATTTGGAGACGATCTGGGAATGCAAGTGGCAGCATAATTCCACCTCGCTGCTGACAGAAGGAAGTACAGCGCTGCTGTCATCGCTTCGACGTCCTGATTGGATCTACGAGAGAGAAGGAAGGGGAGAAAATGCTTTTGTCGTGGATAAAAACCTCTTACAACAGAATGTAAGGTAAACGTATAATTTGACGGACGAGTAACAAGAAACTTACAATAGATTAGTCAAACAAAGACTATTGGAGTAAAAAGAGAATGTATCCAAATTTAAACACAAATTATATAAATGTATAAACTAGATACTGTATACACTACAAGCCTACTGCACAGAAAGCTGCCACAATGCTGCATAATTGTCATGGTTTGGTTTGCAGTTACTACTCTCCTACTTCTTGTCTGGTCGTTGTAGACCTACATAGATAGATAGATAGATAGATAGATAGATAGATAGATAGATAGACAGACATATAGATAGATAGATAGATAGATTGATAGACAGGTAGGTAGGTAGGTAGGTAGGTAAGTAAGTAGGTAGGTACGTAGGTAGGTAGGTAGGTAAGTAGGTAGATGGGTGGGTGGACAGATAGATAGATACATAGATAGACAGATATACAGATAGACAGATAGATAGATAGATAGATCGACAGATAGATCGACAGATTGATAGATACTTATATAGGCACATTTGTCCAAACGTTTCTTCGGACTCTTAGCTCAGAGTTCTCAGAGTTCCAGTTTTCCACTGAAGGTCAGCTATGGCTTTTCACATTAAGCGCAGCAGATTAACATCCCTCGCTGCCAAGTACTTTTTGTAGGTAGTGAGCCTTTCTTCAATTATTATTTCAGCCAGGAATTCTACCGTTACATAACAAAGGACTTAGCCTTTTAAACATAACAATTGTTTCCTGGCGACACTAGATTGTAAAGTAGTAATAAACAGAGGCACAAAGCAACACAGCACGAATAGTGTTTTACCTAGAAATGCTTAAGGCTACTTATATTATTCATTTCTAGAAATGAATAAAACATCGATTTGAGCGTAGTTTTGTGATATTTTATCCTCTGTTCTGTAAATCGGTGTCGTAAACGAGTAACCTTATTTTCAATTATCAAACTTCGTAAGCACTTTGGCTTTCAAGAGTAAGCAATTTCGACTTTGATGTCCGCTTTAACTTGTGATGTCGTCAACTTTGTTTTGACTTCGGTCAACACTCTGAGACAAAGTTGGTAAATTCTTGGAGCTTACTCGTGTTTACCATATTAGGCCTATAAAAGGTTGAAGGCTTTAATTACACTCAAGTGCAGCCTGTCTGCCTGATGATCACAGCTTCGTTGCTTTCAGGAGCTACATTCGAGCATAAGTAGAATATTGTCTCGAACGAGAGGACATAGGGGAAGCTTTAGAAGTTATTTTATTGTCATTGATGTATATACCAAAGCAAACTATTAGACGTTTGGCTTACTCCCATTTTGTCTGCTTGAAAAACATGCATTTTAAACATTACCTAAATGCGAGTCGTTATGGAAACAAAGCGGCATTAGTCATTTTCAATGATACCACTGCCATTTCCAGCCGAAAATTGCTTTACAATCGATATGTTTCGATTCATTCTATTTTATTGGGTCTGGCAATAGAATATAATGAGACATAAATCTACATTCTGATCCTCGAATTTTAAGAACGTGAAGGCAAAGGAAATTCAGGTAACATTATAAATGTTACACCGAGGGGGATTGACCATATTGAAGAAAAACGTTTTTCATCAATTTTTGACAGGTCATTGTATCACAAATTAGAATTAGTCCATATAGATAAAAAAACAATAGGCAGTGTAAAACTATGTGTGTTCTTGCTAGTTGTGTGAATTTTCCCCCATAGCAACTCCCTAGCAACCAGGTGACACATTTTTACTTCTAAGCTAATTCTTTCTTCTCTACTCTGCAAGTCCAATACCTTTGTCTCTATGCGAGAGAGAGGCTCGTAAACATATTTCATTTCCGCTGGATCCCTGTGCGTTAAAACAATTTTTTCTTTGACGACAAATGTGACTCGAGAAAATTGACACTAAATGCTTAGACTGAAACAATACTCTCAAATTCGAAAAAAATGTGATGGGTGGAGCAAAATGATATACTAATGGTAAGCAGCACTGTCAGAGAGTTGTCAGCTGTTTGCGATGAGCATCTTGTTCTACCCCTTGTACCAGAGTACTTGTCCGCTAGTCACCTGTCACCTTTCACCTGGTAGTCGCACACCCATCAAGGGCATGAGCGGTCAGCGAGTGCCACTTCCTCCTGTCCTTAGCTTGATTTGTACATGCCACCGCACCCATCTTCCTCCATGCCGTGATGTTGCTCAGTCATGTCGTTCGTGGTCTTCCTCTACACCTCTTCCCCTCAACTGTTCCCTCCAGTAAGCTTTTCTGCAACCCTCTTCTTCTGATAAGATGGCCAAATTAACTGCATTTCTGCTTCTTGATGCTTGTCATGGATATTTTTAGAGGTGAGGACTTTAGAAATGTAATCATATTATTTAATGGGTTACGCATTGTAAAGAGTCAAATGCACAAGAAATGGAAGGAATTCAGACGTAATTATGCATGACGCAGTTGTTGACTCAATCAAAATACCATTGTGTAATTGAAGCAGGCATGAATGCCAACATGGAAACGAGGTTATTACTTAAAACCCTCGATTGTACGTAATCAAGTATCTATTTTGATTATAAAATTGCCTTTATGATGCAAAAGACGGAGAACAGTAATTAATAAAGCATAGCACAAATTCCTCTTAAAGGATATAAATTGTGAACATTTGTAGTCAAAGTCAGGATTGGACTTGTACATGCAGAAGGAAACTGTAGTTGTTTAGAAGAAGAAAAGCAAACACTGCTTCGTCTTTGCTGAACCACCCTTTGGAGTGGAAGAGTCGTTAGATTCCACAACAATGCTGACACACCTTTCTACTGGTCTTTGCCCTTTGCAGTACCTCTTCATTCTTGATATGCTCTACATAACTTATTTTCAACATTTTCAACTTGCCCTCTGGTAAGGATTGCATTAAATCTCATTGTTTGCCTCTTTCCACAAAGGACAAGAAGTTTGAATACGTTTTCATATCAAAATCCACCAAAGACAAAAACAACTTGCAACTGGATACAGATTAATAGAAACTAACATTTTGCTTCAACTTAGCTGTGTTGTTGTGAGAGGATTACTTAAAAACAGAAAAATATCCATCAAAAGTGGGATGAAAAAGTATTTGGTAGATTAAAGAAGAAGAAGGATGATAAAGATGTTAAAAAGGAAAGATCAAGCTATGTGCCTACTCCACTTCATCAATGATGCTAATTGAAAACCATGACAGGACCCTTCAAGGGAACAAATCCTTGTAAATAATTCAAGAGCCATGGAAGTAACTTTAAATAGCTCTTTCTCAGTGATATGTTTTGTCACAGTACCACAATAATAACATTGATATCTCAATTTCTGTTGGTCATAGTGTCATGACTATTTGTAGCAATGTAAACCTCATAACGTACTGTGACGTGAATCGCAAAAATTTCAAATTGTATTGATATTACCAAAATGTCGAAGAAAGATATACAACTACTTTGTTACTAATTGAAATGACTCGTAAATCTTTTAAAACATCCATCCAAAATGCAAGGTTTTTAGGTTCTAAACATAGTTCAACTTACTGTTGTTGTGTTTATAACTTTTATTTATTCTATTCAATCCAGAACTGGGGAGATTTTTAATCTTTCTCGTGTACCGTATCTATGACGTTGTACCTTTGTTCTTGGTAACCATGGCACCTAAGACAAACAATGGGTGTTAACATTTTTAGCATTTAGTTTTTAGCATTAGTATGATATCTGTCATATTTTAAATGAAGTTTGTAATGCCTTTCGAGAGAGGGTATTCCTATGAAGTTTGAAATTGAGTGCAAAATACATTGAAGTAATATTACAAATGTTAAATCGAGGTTGTGAAGTTTTGTTGCCTTTTTTAGGGACACTTCAATCCCTTTTGTCCTATTATTTTTTAAGTCATGACTACCGTAACTACTTAAAGCCTTGTGGCCTGACAATGGGGAAAAGATGAGTAATTCAGTAAAGTAACCATCATCTAAAGCTTTGGGATTAGGAAGGAGCTAAGCTTAATGAGAACCGTGCTAGTATACAAAATGTGTAATCTTAAGGCATAATATTTTGAATAATTACTTCAGTTACTCTCACCTAAAAATGATTTCAAAGCAGACAGAATTATCCTAATTTTAGGGTATCACAAGAAGTCCGGATTTCCTTGGATTTTATATAGTCAAGGGAAAGAAAAGAAACTAAACTTAACAAGGATTATGCTTCTTTACAAAATTTTACAAGGCATCGTATTTTGAATAATTACTCGATTTAATATCAACTATACACAATATTAAGCACAGAGGCAATTATCTTAAAATATAGGAGACCAGCAGTATTCCTGTGAGCCATCCTCGCAAGATCCTGGCCACACTTTTATTGTAACATAGTTTACATTCGTAATCTGCAGGTTAAGCATACTGCCACAACATATGTTGTTTAGATTAATGTGGGAATTAAGTGGTGAACATCATGATCACATCAACCTTTCCAAGTAATCCTCAGTGATAATTTTCTTAAACTCAGCAAGAAATCGATTGTATACTTTCAAAGATATTCACTAGTTTTCTTAACGTTAATTGCATGGTAAGAACTTAGAATCATTGTAGTCAATATTAAACTCTTGTTGACATAGTATCATAGATTTTAATTTAAAAAACAATTTACTGTAACTAGGCTTTGCATATTCGCGATGGAAGAACGTGACTGCAAAGAACGATCTGTAAGCGTTTTTAAAATGCTTAATTTTTAAGTGTTGTTTTAAGGTGGATTAGACAAATCTTTATTCATGCTTCGTATTTACAACATTAAATGTAATAATTACTTGACAAGAATAAATTAAGATTATGTGAATAGTAAAAATGTCACATGAGCGATGTTCAATCAACAAACTTTGATAGCAAGGGCACACTGGTATGACACAAGGGCGCATGGAGAAAGGTGTTGTTTCCTACAAACGCTGCACGATTTGGGTAACTTATTTCACCCAACTGCCAAAGATGGAAACAGTTTCCTAGCTTTGTAAGTTTACAACTTCCTCAGTCCTCATTTTCCGTATGCATATGGCTGATAGTAGAGCAGTAGTACTTCAAACTTTATACAGTTCTCCTTTGTCTCCAATTTTTTATACAGTAACTTGCACTGTAGTTTTGGATATTTTTGGAGACAGGGCCACGCAATTGCTACACTAACTTGCATGATTCCATTGTTACAGTCAGTATTTGTATAACTAGTTCTTCTTTACTCTTAAAGCTTACAGTTTCCTGTACAATGACCTTGTTGTGATGTAGAGACGAGAGAACAAGCAAGACTTAAGTAGAGCTTCGTACTAGACAGTTTAGCCGAAGAGTTTTTGCATTTAGGTTGTATTCGGCTGACTTGACACATCAGATCAGGGTCTCCCGTATGTAAAGTTGTCTTCCTGTTACTTGCCCACATTGCGCAACAGAAATAGTCGAAAGATTCTTCTTTATTTAATGCAGAATGTCTGCTCTTCTAACCCTTTGTTGGTCTATTGTCGTATGTCTTTGTATGGACAAGTTGGCCCTACTACTTAATGCAGAATACCAGCTATTGGGCTCAGTGGCGGTATTATGGGGGGCAGAGGGGCTATGGCCTCAGGCCCCGCGCTTTTGGTACCCTAGAAGAGGCCCCGGACCCAAGAAAAAATTGGAAAATAAAATCATAGGAAAGCATCTGAATACACCCTGTGCTTTTTATTTACGTGCGGTTTTCCTTAAAAATTAAAAGATTTCAAGCACATTTCTAAGAAAACTGACACTTCTTAATCAGTTTCTATATTTGCTAAATCTAAGGACAACACGGTCTTTATTTCCACTTTCTGACACTTTCTAAAGGCGACACAACATAATGGGGACATCCTGACACTTACATTTTAAAGGCGACAAATGATGAATCATGAGCTCATCACGAGTAAGAAACAAGTGATCAGCTCACGATTCATCATTTGTTGACTTTAAACTGTAAGTGTGAGTAACTCGGTTTACCTGCTGAGTTTTAGGCACTAGCAGGTATTTGTGATTAAATAATATATTAAATTTTGAAAATGAAAAGGAGTGGTGCAACAAGCCGCGACAGAGATCAAGGCCACACATACAAATCTGGTAGTGAAAAGAGAAAATTGAAATATGTTGAGAATAAACTGTTGAGGGAGCACCCGAAAATTATGACATTTCTTAAATGCGATACTGGCGAAGTCACTACGATACAAGAAGTGGTGGAAGAAAAAACTGTTGAAGAAGTGGAAGTGTGCACCAGTTTAAAGGAAGAGAATAACCTCGAAGAAGGTAATATTCTTGACACTTTCTTAAAGAAAACACAACACAACATTCACGCTTTTTAAATAAGAAACTGGTTTATAAGAAACCTTGTACTAGTTACCCTAAAATTTAAGAAACTTTTAGAACTACACACACAGAGAGTAAGAAACTTTTAGAACTACACAGAGAGAGAGAGAGAGTTAAGAAAGTGTAGAAGTTTTTGTGTCAGCTTTCACAGTTTCGGAACAGTGAAAAGCTAAATCAAAACCGTATCTTTTTGAAAGCATAGTGAAGACGATATAGAATTTACCGAATTGAACATTGTGGTCAAATTAAACACAACTATTTCTCTCCTGGAATCATTGTGAGTGTACGTCCAAAGTTTCTGTGAGGAATATCAAACTTTCAAAGATCATGCCAAAGAAAGAAGTGGAAAGCAAGCCTGCACTAAAGATCACAGTCGAAACAAATGGCGCAAATGCTTTCGTGACAAAATTGGGGATGATCCTGATGCACTTGATGAGCTTCCATTGGGAGAATCTTATAGGATCAATCACTTTATGCCAATTATTGACTCGCTGATTTCCACGCTCTCGAAAAGAATTGCTGCTTATTCAGACCTCAGTGAGAGGTTCAGCTTTTTTGCTAAGTTTGGTCTTGAAGAAACTCTCGATGAAGATCTGATTTCCCCAGCCAAAAGTTTGGTTAAAAGTTATCCCGAAGACTTGGAGCTGAATTAGAGAAGGAATTAGTGCATTTCAATGCATTTTATAAAGTCTACGAAAGGGAGGAGCTCTTTCCAATGCCAAGATTGGTGAAAATGACATGTTACTTTTAAATACTGACAATTCCGTTCATGAATTCTTTGCCAATGTTTCAATACCTGTGTATGTTCGTCACCAACTGCAAAGGAAAGCATTCGTTTTCAAAGCTCAAGTTAATACTGAATTACTTGAGAAACTCAATGGGGCAGTGTGTTAGTAACTGGAGTACAAAATGGAAGCTGGCGAAGCCACCTGTGGTTAGAGAAAGAATCTGAATCAGCGTGTTTGTCTCTTTAAAATATGGGTCTGCCATTGTAACTCTAAAACTCACAGAAGCGTGCGAGACGCTAAATTTTCTAAGTTTTTTAAGGCGAATGGCTCGGTGGTCGCCCTGCCATCGTCCATGAGTGCCTATGACCTAGTTTATATTGAATAGGCAGTTGAACAAATCGACTATGCGAATAGTATGATAAAAGGACTACTTTGAACGTGAACACATCAATACTTATGTCCACATATTAATTAACATCGTTTGATAGACAGTTTAACTTCAGATTTTAGGTAAGAGCATGTCATCATCATCTGTCCCGTGACTGTTATGGAATCGTAGGGGGATATGGTGGGATGCTGATACAGAAATCTTCTTCCTCTTGCAGCGGTCCTGTGTTGCATTCAGATAGCTTGGGGCCTCAGGCCTATTCACTGTCTGATGTTGCTTCCCCACATTGCCCTGGGTCTGCCTTTCCTACGGCCGCCTTCCACCGTACCTTGCAAGATGTTTTTGCCATGGTGTTATGCTGTGTGTTATGCCAATACCAGGTTAGCCTCCTTCTTCTTACTGTTGACAGTAGTGGTTTGAAATGACCGACTAGCAGCTTCATCTTGCGCTTTACGTACTCATTGGTCCTGCGCTGTCTGTATGTGATGCCCAGGAGTTTGTGGTGAGATTTGCTCTCAAAGACATTGTTTAGCATTGTCCAGCTCTCACAACTGTAGAGGAACACTGACAGAACCATTGAGCTGTAGAGCCTGAACTTAGTCTGGAAGCTGATGTTGTTAGATTTCCAGATGGAGTCAAGTCTTGCCATTGCTGATGTTGCCATTGCAATGCACGTTCTTATCTCCTCATTACTGCTGCCGTTCATTGTCAGAGTAGCACCAAGATGCTTAAATTTACAGACTTCTTCTAGTTGTCCTCCATTCATATTGATGCTAGCGTGGACATCATTGTTACTGTTGAGATCACCTTGCTCTTCTGTGTACTTACTTCCATACCACAACATGCTGCACTATCAGCCAGTCGTGTAATCAGCTCCTGAAGTTCGGCATTCAAACCAGCCATGAGGTCAATGTCATCAGCAAACCAATGTTTGCAGATCCTTCTGCCACCTAGAGAGATGGTTGTTTGGTGGTTCTCCAGTGCATCTTGCATTATCTGTCACAAATATCTAAATCGATTTGCAATTCATGCCTTACTTTAGGAAATCATTGATGTTTGTAGGCACACGTTTTGGTCTGAGGTAGTCGATTACTGCTACCATATCTTGTCCTAAGACCAAGATGGTTCAGGGGTTTTCAGGAAACCATCTTTCTTGAGGACAGTCTCGGTGTGATATTACCTCATTTTAAAGTATATGTGAAAAACAATCTGAACACATGGCTCTTATGTACTATATTATGTTATGGTGACACTCATATCTTCATCTTTAGGAAACGTTCATCTTACATTTTAAGTTTAGATTTTCTCATATGTAGTTGTAAATAAAGTAGACTATATTGTGGTAGAGTGGAGCACATCAGTGACAAGATTAGGACTGCTTTTCCGCAATAAGTAAATAATTTAGCGTTGTTTTTCTCAGACTCAGACAAGTAAATTATTACTTCGTCAAACTGCGTCAAGTCTTCGAAGTTAAACTTTTGTTCGGTATCAATGGAGCCAATGTTAAAATCGCTTCAATTAGCAAAGTCATACTTCCATCAAGGGAATTATGGAAAGGCGTTTTCGATGTATTTAATGACCAAAGTTGGTTTATCCGAAGTTCAGAGCTCGCTTCCAACCTCTGACAGAGGGTCTGTTGGTAGAATAGCCCCACAGGATGTAGATACAGAATTCATGAGATGTGCTTATCTCTGGTTTAGTACACTTATAGATAACGACCGTGTCAATGAACTTCTTAGTTGTTTAGAGACGGCAGTTAGTGTTTGCAGTAATGATAATTTAGAAGGAGAATTGCTTAATGATGCCGGAGTGCTTCTGTTTGGTAATGAGTATTACTACGAGGCATCTAAGGTATTTGAAGCAGCTGTAAAAGGAAGGCCTGCATACCTTGATGCTGTAGAAAATAGAGATCAGACATATAATCACCTAATACAAAGATGGCACTTCAGAATGCTAAATGACATTGCCAGGAACCATGCCTACTTTACAGCAATTTCGAAAGCATCGACCAAATTCAATAATTCTACCACTAACATTCTTGATATTGGGAGTGGCACAGGCATCCTGTCTATGTTTTGTGCTTCAGTTAATCCTTCTATTAAAATATACGGATGTGAAGCGTCAAGAGTGCTCTGCGATATTAGTAAACATGTTCTGGCTGAGAATACCATGGACCACAGGATATGTATATTAAATAAGTCATCCACAGAATTGCAAGTTGGTAGAGATATAGCACAGAGAGTTAATGTAGTAGTAACTGAAATTTTTGATGGTGGACTCCTTGGGGAGGGGGCAATACCCACCCTTTTAGATGCTTTAGAACGCCTGGTTGATGATTCGAGGGAAGATGCTAATTTTAATGAACCAGATATACTATGTACTACAGTGTCAGCTTGCACTCAAGATGACAAAACCCAGAGGTTAGACACTCATACGAAGAAGGGGTCAAGCAATGATGAAAACTGCAAAATGTTTGGGGGCTCTTATCCGTGTCTTGAGACAGCTGTGCATGAATCGCATGTGTTGGTTATTCCACAAAAGGCAGTTGTGTATGCTGCATTGATTGAGTGTAAGGAAATTGCTCTCCATTCATATCTAGAGAAGAATGTATATGGATTACTGTTGGATGGATTGATGGTTCATGGTGTAAAAGATCCATTTGAGACAGAGGCACAGCCATACACAACTGAATTTATGCAAAATATTCGTGGTCAATTCAAGTACCTGTCACGTCCATACATTATTTGTGAATTTCACCTTGGAGATTACTGGGTAATTTTATATCATACTGTGAAGCATTCTTTCAGTATAACTTTAGTGAAAAGTTGAAATGTGTTGTTACGTACTGTAGTCAAATACAGTTAAATGATTCAGAAAATTGTAATGCTGTGGAAGTAGTGTATATCTATAAAACAAAACAAATTTGTAACTTTTTTGAAGAAGATAATGAACCATTCACTCAACTGAATTAACTTCCATTTCTTTTCTCTATGAATTTATCTAGCTTTGGCCATCCTTAAACATATTTTCTTTAGTGTCAGATAAACGACACGATGTTACAATAATTCCTGACGAGTGAAAATTCACGAAACAAGCTTGTAGAAGCAAAACCGGAGTTTTGATGTGTTTTTCCAT
>JANTCA010045068.1:0-18883 GCA_024741275.1 Chironex yamaguchii
GATAGATAGATAGATAGATAGATAGATAGATAGATAGATAGATAGGTAGGTAGGTAGGTAGGTAGGTAGGTAGGTAGGTAGGTAAGTAGGTAGAGAGACAGACAGACAGACAGACAGACAGACAGATAGATAGATAGATAGACGGACGGACGGACGGACGGACGGATGGATGGATGGATGGATGGATAGATTAGATAGATAGATAGATTTTCTGCAATGTACACATCGCTTAATATAAACACTTCTGTTTTTTTCATAGGCTTTGTTTTCCAGAAGAATTTAACCAAGGTAAGCTGATACGTTTCATTTACAGTGGTCGCATCCTACAGGGTGATAATGAACCACTGTCAAATTTTCGTATCACAGATGGATCTGTCGTTCATGCGCAAATATCTCAGAGACAAAATACTACGGCAGATATACCAAGTTCGTTTCCGCCGGATGATTTGGATCTCAGCTCCTTCTTGGTGCCAGTTTTAACGTTTGCTTTGATTTTAGGATGGGTTGCAATTTTTACTTTTGATGGAATATTCACATGGACTAGTATATTCATTCTTGGATTTCTTACTGTGATGATGATAGTTACAAACTGGCTTTAATGTGATCTGGTTAGACATTACAGCAGTGTACAGTATGTGATTTATATGTGAGAACTTTTCAGCTTTTAATAAGATTTTAGGTTTTCCCTGATTTGTATTTATGTTTCAATGCTTCTTTAAATTGTACAGCTCAAGATAGAAGTATCGTGGTGCATTTTCTTGTAGTTTAAATGAAATCGGTCACTTTTAAGATTCCTGGGATGTCTTTAGTAACAAATGGTAATTTATACAACTAAGGTGGGAGGTCTTGGCTCCTTATTTTATGCGTTTGTGTTGTCAGTATATTTGTGTAGCTCGTTTTATCAGATGTGGTTATTTCTGAGGCTAGGAATATGACCCTGACCATTTTGAGGCAAGGTTATCGTGTATCCAATCACGGATTCTGCTCCTCAACATTGCTCTAACCGTGCCAAGTCGGCGACAGTTAACCCAGTATTAAACCACTAGACAGTGTTAGGTACCCATGACATATTCTAGATGTGTGCCCATGGTTTATTCTTTTGGGAGCATTGTGTTAGTATTTCCAAGTGTTATTTGCCATGTTTTCGAACAAAGACTGAACTTTTGAATTTTGGCTACATGTCTGAGCCATCGCAGCTAAAATTGTTGCTTTGGTTTCTTGACGTTAAGATCCAAAGTACAGCCTTTACGGAAAAGAAATAATGGATACCTTGAATATCTTGTTGTTACTTTATTTACGAATCAAGAAAACAAATCTGCCTTTGGCTTAAGTACGAAAGAATTATTTTGGCCATTAACTTTGCCTTACACTTGCGTTGACCTCCGTACGTGCTAGGCGAATTCTAAAGTATTGTAAAACATAATATGTTGTGTAGTTCAATGACGAACTCGCCGTAAATACACTTGAAACAGGGGTGTAGTAAAATAAATATGACTTTGTTGGAAATATTTGTGCACGATAGATGTAGCAAAAGAAATTGTGATCTGCCCTTGTGAAAGTATGTCAAGCAGCCTTGCTTTTGAGAGACATTTGGTAATAATAGATAATGTCTGACATTTTAATATAACAAGGTACCAGTGCATAGTAAATATGGGATAAGAAATATGGCTGAGTATGGCTGAAGTAACGTTTACTTTTGGACTATACCGTAGGTATATTTCTCAGTTGTCTTTTGAGTAGCCACTCTAGCATGCTGGCTCGAATGGTTTTTAGAGTATTTTGTGCATTGCAGGAATACGCTGTTCCTTTTAAGGGTAGCTTATTAGTATACGAACAGTGCAAGGGATATTTATGGGATTCCTTGTACAAAAAGGTAGAAAAATATTAAGTTTGAAATTACATGGTAGCATTAGGTGAAATTAGTTCCGATTAAGAGAATGTCTTAAATTCTTACAGTAAGGAGAAAGAATGAAGACTCCTTCAAAGAATAAAAGTAGTTATAAATTGAATTACGTTTGGAATACTGTATATGCAAATGGATGTACGCATTTGTTATATATTTAAGAATGACCTGAGGATCAAGGTAAATGCAAATAACACCGGACATGTTGTTTTTGTGCCTTGAGTACCTGTTTGATATGTCTATTTTTAAACTACACGATACTAGCGACACTGGAAGCATATCGGCATCAATGTGGCAAGACTATGGAGTTGCCAGGTCACAATTATTACCTGATACAAATCACCATGTGCCACGTTGTGTGATGTATGAGGGGCCTGGCAAGTATTACAGCCATTGACAGGTAGCTCCCAAAATATGTATGCATTCTTTCCTGACCATGGCACCAGTTTCCATTAAAAGGAGCAGCTGAGAACGTTAGAAGCAAGTGCCTGTCATTAAAATTTCTAGTTAAGGATGTACCACAATGCATGCATTCCTTTTGGAGGTATGGGCATGATTAACATTGCATTTCAATTGCTCTGGCGTCGTTCTTTTGTAATTAGATGTTAATGAGGAAACAAACTTACCTAATATCTTCCCAATGTATGATGATTTTGTATTTTGTGTAGGACCGCAGAATGGCCCATGGTTACTTTAAGCAGTGAGACTGTTCCTTCCTCTTAAATTGCTGCATCTTGTTGTTCTTAATACTTGGAAGTAAAGAATAGTGATCTAACAGAAAAGTGTCTGTTCTTTACTCAAACATTGAACTTTTTCTTTTGATGCTGCATTTGCATTCAACGTCCTCCTTCCACTTGAAATCTCTTCTGTGTCATAAACGTCTCTGGCATGCGACTGTGGTGTTGTTTCCTTTTGATCTACTCCATCTTATTCTTCGCCTTCTTTTCGAACTTCATATCTTTCATTTGAATTCTCGCCGTTATCATCATTAGTGTCATTGTCTCCATGGTCTACTAGTTCGTCACCTTCCTTCTCCCTTGCTGTCATTTTCACCATCTCTGTTCAAGTGATGCTATCATACACTTTGCTCAATGAAAGTAACTCCTCTCATAGCTCTGCATGATCAACACTTGCTATCCCTAACATTTTGTTACGTACCCAAGGGTTGATTTGTAGGATTTTGCTGAAATGCTTGAAATTTATTGCTCCAATAATGCAAGGTCTTGGTAAGATCCTGATTCTCTGTGGATCTCCTATCTATTTCAGTTACAGCTACATCTAACGTTTGTATTTTGTAACGTTTGAGAGTGACAGATGCAACTCCGAAAATGGATAATACATACATGTAAAAAATTCAAAACGTGAAAATAACTGCTTTTTTCTAATGCTTCATTGTTTATTTGGCAAATGCATCACTCTATAATTTCGAATGCAGTGGGTTAATGTTTAGATAGTGGAAAGAGCAAGAGTGCCTTGTGTCCGGTAATCGATTTGGTTGGATTGCAGATTTTGTCTTGAATTAATGTTAATTAATGCCTATTACTTTGGTTTAACGTATAACTGGGTTCGAGATGTTGTTGTTGTTGATCATTAGCCATTTGGCCTTGGTTGTAAGCATTGACCAATGCTGCTCCTCCAGTGTTCTCTATTCATGTCCGCTGCTTTCATCTGTGCATGTGTTAGTCTCGACTATTCCTTGAGATCATCCAGCATTGTCTCTGGGTCCTTCCTCTAGTTCTTACTCCTTCGATCTTCCCTTCAATAACCACATTCACTGAGGTGTTCCCTCTTCTTGCTTGGTGGCCATAATACTGGAGCTTTCTTCTCTTGATATTGTCTACAATCCGTGATATTGATCTTGTCCTAACTGCTTCTTCATTAAAACCATTACATATTCATTCGTCTCCCTTTCTTTCCATGTTATTCCTAGTTTATCATTTTATCTCCAATTCCTTTGTTTTCTCTGATTTCATATTCCATGTCCAGCTTTCATAAGGTTGATGTTACTACTGCTCTCACTTGTCTTCCTTTATATTCTTGGTGTTTTCAATTATGATACCAACTTCGATGTTATCTGAATGTGCTGTGTGGTTCTTGTATCTGAAGGGGTACAGGAGTCAAGGTTTCATTTTCCTGTTTTTGCCTTTTTATATTGATTCTTGTTGAAATTTTTTTCTGGAAACCTCTTAGACATGCCAGCCTTCCTAATTCCTAGTGTTTGGACACTCAAATCATAGAGTTAGTCACAAACCGGCTAATTTGCTCTCCGTTCATTGTCATATCTATTAATGGAGATTGGAACTAACATAAGTGACTCTTATTGATAGAGAACAAGTGTTGCTCCTCAAAGTGAATTACTTTTTGAACTATATACAGTTGTGTATATACTAACAAGTAATAGTCCGCTAAATTCAGAGTACCTTTTTTTCTTTACCCTCTTGGTAAGTATTTACATATTAATTTAACTGTGTATTTACCGTTTACGTAAGGTTTGCTGGTTTTAGATATCCCTTTACTCATACTTCAAGACATCCGCCGGTCAACATCAACAGATCCGAGGAGACCGAAGTGCTTAGTCCTCATCAACCGATACTAACAGATGATCTGACATTCCGTGGGTGTGTGGAGGCAATAATATCAACCAGGGTGCTAGTTTCAGGTGTTATCCTTGTGGGCTCCTTGATCTGCTGCGTAAATCCAGTTAGCTTTTATGATCTGCACCTTTCAGATACTTGCAATTTATGTCACCCAACAAGACAGTTCCTTGCTGTTCAGATATGGCAGCGCCTAGCATATCACCAAAAGATTGTTGGAAGTTCCCATTTAAATAGCCTGATGTATCTGGAGGACGGTACAGGATTCCAAACAATAGCGATTTCGAGTTTCTCAGACTTATTTCTACCCAGCAGCACTCTATACCTTTTAGATCTAGATTGGGTCTTATATCAAAACAAATATTTTCTTTTACATACACTGCTACACCCCCTCCGGGGCCATTTTTTCGGTCGAGCCTATGCAGTTTGGAGCAAGGTATTTTTAATTCCTCATTTGGCATGTTAGAACTTAAGTGGCTCTCGCTGATTCCAAATAAGTCAACATTTCAAACTTCATGCGGAAAAACACCAGTTTGATCATGAACTTTACCCCCTCGTTTCGACGTATGATTTACACTCTGAAACCTTGTTAACTCCTGGAGGTCGACACCACTTGACCCAATTAAGTAAATATCGTCAACAAACCTCAGATTTGGAATCATTTTGTAACCAAATTTGATACCAGCATCAAATCCGTAATTCATCCATAATTCGTTCCATGAAAAGCCTTAAGAGGATTGGAGAAAGTACACACCCTTGTCAAACTCCAACTGTTGACTTGAACCAGTTACTGAAGTTATCAACTATCATTACCTTGGTCTTGGCATTCTCATAAAGATGTTGTACCTGTTCTGTTATATCTTTACCTATGTTGTATTTCTTTATTGTGTGCCAAAGACCATTACGCCAGACACAATCAAAGGCTTTGGTGAAATTGAAGAAACTGTGGAAGATGCTCATGCTTTGGTTACGTGCTTTTTCAATCAGAATCCTTACATTTGTGATTTGTTCTACCGTGCTACGTTCAGATCTAAAACCTTAGTTACATTAGAGATGATATATAGTATAAAGATCTTATATTGGAGTAATTTTCGTCAGTTTAGGGAAATTATTGCAGGCCATGAAAAGGAGTTTGCTAGAATTAAATCTTGATATACATAATATCCTTCACTCCCTGTACCAAATGTATCCAACGCAAGTGAACGATAACTAGATTTGTCACAACCATTAACAATTCTAGTTACCTTGATTCCTTACAAGTTATCTTTAATGCATTAAAACGCTTTCTCTGTTTCGCGTATGAAGCCACTTTCAGCAGTGACTTGTTGGATGCTTTCCACTGCCCCTGATACGCGTTTGTAATGACCTTTTCGCTGCTTTCCATGCATCATTAACTGAAGGCCAGAGCTGTCTTGCTGCCTCACTTGATGTTACTGAGATTTAATACTTTCTTTATACTATAGCCAAGTCAATAGTCGTCATCTATTTGCTTAAAATGGCAATTCCTTCATCTTGAAACTTTTACTCCTACACAATATGGTGTCCTAAAGTATGTTTACCAGGAACAAAGACAGAAAACACAAGTAATGCATCCCTCCATCCCTAACCGGTCTGCCGCTGCCTTCAGGCATTTTAACGAAGCAAGAGGGGTCTAACAGACTACAATATAAAGGTATACAAAAGTAACGTTCGTCGTTCATGACTTCCTAAGCAACGAAAATCGATACTGTCAAAGATAAACATGGCAAAGAAAAAAAGGTCAGTGGGAAGGGACCGAACATTTGCACTGTTAACGGAACTACCACATAGCTACTGCCTTTGTCCTATTTACTAAGCTAGAGATCAAACAACATAACAATGCCACAATAAAGAAAAATTCTTCTGTCTGTTAAGAATTACTTTTAAATTTGCAGGATACATGAGAAGAGATCATCTTCAGTCTTGCCTCAGCTTACAATATGAGAAGAACGATACGCCATTTTGTAGTGGATAAATACCAAAAACAAAACAAACAGTACATTCCGCGAGTTGGTAAAAGCACAATAATTGACCTAGTAGATGCCGACTATATAAAAATGCTTCTCGCGTCATGATTCCTCTGGATTATAAAGTCAAACAAACAGAAGCTGGAATAGCAGCATTCTACTGCTTTGCATTTTTCGTGCATCAACAATGAATACCAAAGCCCTAAGTGATCCAATGCAATAAAACAGAACCCAAATCACAAATATGGATGTCATAAAAATACCAAGGACCATCACCCTTTTGTGCTACTTATACACTCTTTGTTAAGATAATTTTTTTCTATAAGTGAGCTCATCTCCACTCACTTAAGTCCAGAAAGAGGCCAGCAAGTTATGTTCACAGTACTAACTGACCACCGGGACATCAGATTTGCGGTCGTAAGACCGGGTTCGACGGCCGGGTGGTCATTATTAAACTTCCGTTCATAACAGAAGACCGCCCTATCGACTTCTATATGTGCCCATTGACCAGTCTGTCTTAGCAAGCTAAGCATGCTTACTTCATCCGACACAAGAAAGAACAGATCATTACGCATTAATTAGCGCAGTAATCGTGTGTATGACGCAAAAGATGAATGTCACATGCGTTCTTATAATAAAATCCCTATTATAAATTTTTTACAATTCCTACTCAAAGACAAAATCTAGAGTTCGTCCTTCTTCTTGTCTTCAGAAGCCTTACCCACTGAGGTGGCATGTTCCTCTAAAAATTTCGAAAACCCTTCCAAAGTGCGCCCACCCTCGTATTTGACTGGGGTCTTCTTCTTTCCAGGAGGGGCGAAGTAAATCGTAGGGAACCCCTCTACTGGGTATGTGGGAGGGTAATCATTAACAGTTGCATCCATTTTAGCAATGACTAGATCTTTGACGTGCTTGTATTTTTGTCCAAGCTTTTTGTAGGTTGGTTCCAAACTTTTGCAATGTCCACACCATGGAGCATAAAACTCTACCATGACATCCTTGCTCTCGTCCATCACAATGTCATTAAAGGTCTTGGCAACCACCACTTTCACAGGGCCGTCGTTTTTAGCGGGAACTGGCTGAGATTTCAACACTGGCTTCAACTCACCTAATAAAAATATACATAGGTAAAGTTACAGCACTCACCTTTACAAAAATTTTAAAGCTATAAACAAAATATTTCCAAAAAGAAATGTTTTGACAATACAACCTCCAATTACGCAGATCCTGTCGTGGTGTAGCAAACTGCTTCCAAGCAACAATACCTCGATGGCAAAATCTGAGACCCTAAAAATAAAGCTGTGTACTAGGCAATCGAGTAAGCTCTACCTATATGTCGACAAGAAATTATTGCGGTATATTAACGTTGCTTCATGACTAAGTTTGCACATCGAGATGTAATAAGATTCAACGGTTTTAGCATTAACAAGGCACGATTTGCGTCTCTTATACAAACGTAAGAAAGAAGATGTCATGCAGTGACAAGAATTTTATGCACTCATTTATTCTCTTTTCACAAAACAGGGCTGACAATCGACCGTCAAGGCGATGGGGTAAGAAATCTTTCCAATGGTATTTCGCTCCGTTCCGTTCCTAGGTTTGACACAAAACAGTGCAATGCATCAAACAACAAATTTGTTTTTCAATGAGTCACCTTGCAACCTTCCAAAACAATTGAAGCATCCCTAAAACTTAACAATTGAAGCGTCCAAAGGCCGTAATAACCTCACGCATTCGGTAACCTTTAAAAGATAGGGAACAGACACTATATCTACCTCAAAAAGGTTGAAACGAATTACTCTTAACGTCGCAATCACTTGTAAAAAACAAAAAAAAATATGCACGAGCATCCTCTTTATGAAACATATCGCCATGATATCTGGTGAAGAATGTAGCTGCTGTTGTATAATTCCCTGGCGTCGCGTCTTTGGAGTCCATAGACTTCCAGCTGCAATGCTGACAACACATTGCCATCACATCACCTTCGGGTATTTTAAAAAGTTCCCTCTTTGGATCCATCCTCAATCCGTTTTTGCCCCATCTAGTGGAGCCCTTTAGTTCCGCGTGCCCGTGCTGTTGTTGTTGCTGCACAGAGTGAGTCTGAGACATAAAATTTTCTGCCACTCTTCACGTGATCAATCAAGGGTTGATATATGTCGTCAATAACTTACCACATGTTCAAAACAAAGACAATTTTGAGCACAAGGATTTACATTGGCCATTTTTTTGGTAAACTGCATAGATTGGATAGAAGGGTATCAATGCAATATTGTGATTTATAGTGTAGGCAGATCACAGCCAAAAGATCTCGTCATCCATATTCCGCATTGGGCAATTAGGTCACAATAAAATTGTCACAAAAAGAAATATGACCTTTTAAGAAATTATCCTTACGAGATACATCATCTTCGATATTAATACAAAAATATGATAACACTACGGAAGAAATAGTGGTTATTTTCACTTCTTAATTATAAATTATTAGAAATTAAATGCCAGACATTGGTTAATGCCACTTTTTGGCCATGAGTGGGGCACTTAGTTTGTACTATTGCTAGTTTTACGGTATTTAATACTCACATATCCTTGTCATCTTTGCAACATTATAGGCAAGGGAGGATACTGAATAGCATACGGTTAATCTAACAACTGCCGCCCACCATATTTATGGGATGTGACAAAACGTCCTGTTTTTCTGTCCCTGGAATTAAGGAGAGTTAAAAGCTATTAACATGCCAAGTGATATGTCTAAAGGTAGATTTGAACCAAGATCGTCAGGTTGAAGGTCCTCGAATCCAAGCTTATACATTTCAACTGCTTGACCGTCGCCTGGTTAATGGCAGGGAAGACGTTTAGCGCATTCCTTTTTGTTTATCCACTCCTAGAATATCTTTGGTATGTTGGCTAGTTTTATGCTTTTCCGCAACGTGTCACAAAGGGTTTGTACCTGGCAAGTTCAGGGTTATGCTCACGGGTTTTAATACGAGATAGTGTTTTTACGGCTTTACGTGAGCTGTCTACTTCGATCTCGCTTTCTTAATAAGCATGAGCGATGTATAGTTTTCGTGAAATTAGAACATTTGGCGGTAGTAAAACCTCAGAAACTCTTTCGTAGGCGTACGCTTAAAGTTTGCTTTCGCAGACGCCAAAAAAAGTTTTCTGCAACGAGAAAAATGTTAACGGATTATAATCGACATCGTGCAACAGCGAACTTCACATACCATCTAAAAATTGTTGGACAAACTCTCGTAAGCTGTCTACACTGAACTCATCCTCCATGGCAAACTTTTGCCCTTTATCGTCATAAATACCAACATTAACATCTTCTCCAGAGTCAGCAAGCCCAAGGGCTGATATCCGATCGCTGAACGATTCCTCGTCAGCAACTGCAAATCGTAGTTGAGGAAATTCACGAGCAACTTCAACGACCTTTTTCCTCCAATACTGAGTCACTAAAAAGAGTCATGAAAACAAACTTATGTTCTGACTAAACGCCAACAATAGTTCTGAGTTAATTTAATCACCGTGAAAAATCCTTCAAGTGTAAGAGGAATTCGTTTCTTAATGTCAGTGAACAATTTGTTACAAACCGTTCCTTCTTCCATCTTGGGCACGGTAAAGGGGAAATAGACGTTACATCCCAAAGACGTTACATTCCAAAGACGTTACATTCCAAAGGCTTGTTTGCTCCCTCCACAATTCAGTGAAATCCACAGTGGGCCCAAATCATTGGGTTTTAGCAGCCATGTTGAACCCGAAAAAGCACTTGGGCTCAAGAGGAAGCAAGAAAATATGCAGAATAATCCTCTGGCGTCAAGGAAAACGATTGGGACTAGCGGGGATTATGAAAACATAAAAGTAAAAGTTGGACGAAAGTTGAACACGTCCAACTTTTTAACTTGCTCTTGCAATGTATTGAAACAGCAATTATCACCTCCGACTTTGCGTTTACATTATCCACTTTTCCGCGATCCATTTAATTAAATCAACTTAAATGGATAGTGTATTTCAGCCTCAAGGCGGAACTAGGTACTGAGTACGAAATTGCCGTAGAACAAGAAAACGGAAAATTCAAAAGAACTAAGAGTACACAACTGTTGTTCCTGGAACCTATTTGTTGAGTCTTCTGCATGTCCTTGCATGCAATTAAGATCATCACCGGTATCATTACAGACAAAGAAAGACTTACTTACTTGAGCGGTATTCGTGATCAAAGTTGACATCATAAAATACTAAAACAAGAGGCGTTTTAAATCTCTTTTCTGTATGAGACTGGAAATAGCCAACCAATGGTGCCTGGTGCGTCTTATAAAACTCGACAAAATCTGCAGGCTTCGCAGATTTATTCTACGAAAACAAAAAAAAAACAGGGAAAGAAATTATTGAAAAGAAAGGAACATATTAAGGTCAAAACCTATCATAAGCATGCGGTTATTGTTACTATGAGAGCCGCCGTGGTACGACAACGATATTGGAAGCCAGAGGTTGCGAGTTCGAATCCACGTCACCACAAACAAAATACCATTCGTGAGAGAAGGTAACGGGAGCCCACTCTCATAAAGAGGTCACTTACTAGTAAATTCCCTGACCCTGGCAGGTGAATTAGCTACACTCAGTAATGAATATGCTTCAAAAAATTGTGACTGTGCTGTCTTCAATTCAATGGCAAAGACGAAAGCAAGAAAGGGACACTTACATAACTCAAACAGCAACTGAGATTAAGAAACCAAAAGAACAGAATTGGTCCCTTCAGACAAAAGATACCATCAACATGGATGATGTAACACTGCTATTTGTACCCTTTCTTCAAGGGTACTGTACTACTGATGGTGCTCATAATGGCAGTGGTCATAGTAGATAATGGAAATGGCTAACCACGATAATATCAGAGAACACAATGAAGCACAAAATTATGAAGGGAACAAGAAGGATAAAAAACAATTATAGACAAAATCCTTACCACAAATTTTTGAAACTTGGGTTCATATTTTGAAATCAGATGCTCTGGGTGGAAGATAAGAACACTGCTTTCCTTCAAATTATAATTGTCCTTCACACTCTTATCAAAAGTGTGCGCAAACGAATATTCGTCACGAATGCCATCATTAGCCTCAACATAAGCTTGAAACATTGGATCCTCTTCATTTTCAAAAACACCAAGGACCAGAATATCATCATTACTTGACTTAAGATAGTCTCTCACACTTCGCATATCTTTTTTCAAAGCAGAACCAATACCAACTTGACCCTCCATGTATGAAACAATACCTAGCAATAAAAGATCAATATTGAAGTATATTGTGCATGATGTAATTTATATGGCGAGAGATTTCCAGGACAATCGGTTTTTTTCGTAATATGTGGCTGCCAAGTGTGTCATTTGACATAAGATTTGACAATAGCATACCAATCAAAAGTATAAATATGAATCTTGAGACACAAAAATACTCGTTCTACAGCTGATATTTTGTAAATTATTATTCCATCTTTTCCTTAGTCAGGTGGTTGGAATTAAAGAAATTGTCAGTACAAGAGCGAGTTTAGTTCTGTAGGAAGGGTGTCAGATTCCCAGTTTTGTTATCTGAGTTTAAAGCTCCAGTGGTCACAGAACATGATGGGAGCTTAAAATTTCAATACCGAAGCACCCATAACAATCCCCAATAGGAGGCATTATGGGCATATACTGTTGGAGTGGGATTCTTTTGAGGACTTAACAAGTGACAACTGTAGTGTTTTTGGCTTTTAAAGGAAGGAACCAATCCAACTGTGAAAGTGCAACTAGCACACGCGTGTTATGTGTAAGGCCTCACATATTATCATTAAAATTAACACAGAGCCCAGGAGAGCACAATGCAAGGACATTTTCAAGCTATAACATATACATCTTTCATTGCAGGTGGCATAAATCAAAACATACTAGAAAGAACACACAAGTTTAATAAAAAATTCCTAGCCTTCGGCTACAAAAGAATTAATTTTCTACCAAAATTTTTTTGACAAAGCGAAGTGTAAACAAGGGCAGTGATTGTTATTTATACAAGGTTATCTAGAGAAGAATGTACCTTGCTCATCTCGACCTCCTTTATATTCTGATGCCTTCCCTTTCCTGAAAACCTTCAGTGTTGGGTAACCAGTCACATCATACCTCTTGGCTAGTTCATCTTCTTTTGTTGCATCTACTTTCCCAAGTAATATAGGAGTGTCTCTCATTTTCAGCACTTTGGCAGCTTTTTCGTATTCTGGTGCAAGTCTTTTGCAGTGACCACACCTAAAGGTAAAGGAAGTCATTTAGTAGCATGTCTGTTATTATAGTTCATTATAACTACATTGAAACTTACCTTATGTAAAAAAATATAAAGATTGCAGTGATGCGGCTGTTTGGAATAGAAATGTTTCAGCATGAAATGCAAGACTTTTGGAATGGTGGAAGCTCTACTGGAGGGCAATCAAGGAAGACAAAAGTTATCAAAGATGTTCTAAAATAACAGAAAGTCTGGCTCATGTTAGTGGACCTTGAAAATAATAATCAAAAGTTTCCGAACCCATGCAGGTTAATAGACATGAAACTGATGAAAATGAAGCCGAAAATGATGATAATGATCAACACCTGCTGTTTCTCCAAGATCCCACTTGGTGAGGAGTGACAATAACTATCAAACTTCCAACCACAGGTTAAAAAAATTATGCTAACTGCAAAGGCAATACTGAGTTGATAGAAGTATTGACCAGCACTTTTTAACTCATGTACTCTGCTTTTACTCTACAGCTAAGAGAAACAAAGTCACAGGGATGCAATAAATTTCACATTGCTTGCCAAGTAATGTAAAATCCGATGTTCAACAAACCTTTAAAAGCAACCTAGGAAGTGGCCAGAAAGGCCTACATACAGGGAGATATATGCTCAATCCAAATATGAAAGCAGATGCAATGTAAATCAGAATTACGTATGTATTATATGTAGTTTTATGTGTTGTGTATGTGCAGTTCCGGGTTATACATGAAGATTGTCTGAGTTGAGTGTGATATGATACATTATAACATTAACTTTTTCATCAAAAATTACCCAAATACTTGTAATGAAGTTGTAGGGAGCTGTAGCTCCTAAATCATGGCGATCCTCAATGTCATAAACATGTTGATGCCAAGAATGCACACACCTTTCACATAAACTTACCATGGTGCATAGAATTCTACCAGCATAAGTTCTTCCTTGTTTGTTATTTCATCAAAGTTATCTTTAGTAAGTGTGATAACTTCCTCTGGTGGTGGCTTCCAATTAGGATCCGCTTGTTCTTGCATGAATTTAACAATACCTAAAAAGTTTTTAAAAAATACAACATTGAGTAAGAAGGCCTTATAAGTAGGCACCAAGCAGTAATTAAACACAAGATGTAATAATGTGTAAATAAGGTCTAAATATTGTTCAGTTGCTTTCAAATTATACTTTATCAAACTTATTTATTACAAGCCTGTTATGTTGCAATTGACTAATGTTACACTTCAAAATGTACTTATTGATAGAAAGTATTACACAATGTTACTTTATATGTATACTCAATTCCATTGCAAAAAGCTATACCTTTTTCTTCCCTTGGTCCATCATAGTCATATGGTGTTCCTTTGCGGAAAATTTTCAAAGTTGGGTATCCTTGAATTTCAAATCTAGAAGCTACATCAGTTTCCACAGTTGCATCAACTTTAGCAAGTGGCACAGGTGGCTTATTGTCTTTTAAAGCCTTAGCAGCTCTCTCATATTCTGGAGCAAGTTGCTTGCAATGCCCACACCTGATCACAATGAAAACCAACCAATACAACAATAATCAATCAATGGAGAATACCATATTTATGTTGACTGGTCTATTACAAGTTAGAAACTGAATACAATGATTACAATTGCATCCACAAGAACTGCACAGAAGACATCCCCTGACAACATGACTTTGGCATACAATGCACAACAATATCCTTGATCGTATTTGAAAATTATCATTTCAAAACAATAAATTGACATTACCAAAAAAAAGAAAGGGTGCTGACTGTTGCCCTGTGCACCATCTGCAAGCTAGATTTCTGCCAAGATGGAAGCACCCAAGGTATTTGATGGCTTAAACGTGTACACACAAAAATACAGACAGAAGAGGAAGCGAAGGGACAATAAGTCCAATACAAAACACTGTACTGGGACAACACATAAACTCAAGCATTGGTTTGTAGGTAGTCTACTACTTTTTTTGAAGTGTCTGGGTTTGTAAATGAGGTATATGTTGTATTTTTTGCCTGTGTGTGGGGTCAGAGGGTTGTAAGTTCAATTTTCCTTAGATAAATACATATTGTAGAAAAGCCCTAGTGCTCCTTATAATCATCTTAGGATAGCACATTGAACTGCAACAGCTAATTCATTACTTTTTGCTTCCTGATAGCATTAACCTTTACATGTTATTTTATTTCTGTTTAAGTAGCTTGTATTTACCTATGGACTTTGGTCATTCAATGGTAAAGGAAATTCTTGTACAATGAGTGTGGAATTTAAAAATTAAGAGAGAAGGTTAGCACCTTGCTTAACCCTTTCGCATTGGTCTCCTTAATTGTAATCGGCTTACCGTTTATTTTCCTTAAATAAAGGGTTTTGTAGAAAAATTTAGTGGGTGTACAGGTGCCTTGTAAGCATAATCAATTGAAAATTATGAGGATACTGATAAACTGAAGTGAGTTGTTCCTTTCTTTGATTGAACTCTGCTTTTAAGCAAAGAACTTGCGAGAAGTCGATTTCTCTATACATATAATATGTAACGGTAGTGCATTGCCAGACTCATAAGCCTACACTCAAACTTACGTGCCATTGTGACAAAAAGTTGGTAAACAACATTTCAAATCCTCAATTTCAAAAGCAGAAAACCAATGGTGGTCAAGGTGGAAAATTCTATCCAAATCTGTTAGTAATTCAGCTACCGCCAGTGTAGATATTTTTACGTCATCTATATAGCTATATTGTTTCTAATTTACAACAAGAAATGTTAAACAGGATTTTAATAATGTATTTTATGAATACTTTCTTGTTTTAGTTTGGTATACCTCATATGCATGACAATTGTAAGTTTTCCGACGCACACACATCAATCTCATTTCACAAAAAAACACTAGTTCAATAGAATTAACTGAAATGAAAGAAATGAAAGAATGAAAGAATGAAAGCTATAAATGGTGGTGGTGCAAATTCGTCCCGTGTATAAGAGATTGACCTACAATGTTAGACATGGGATAAGGATAACGTAGAAGCCACGTGTAAGTCTGTCGCCTCGAGTACCCGAAATGGATAATAGACTAGTATATACAAAAGAAAAAGAGACATCAATCATTCTTTCTCTACCAAACGAACGTAAAAAATGATTTTCAGATTGCAGAGGCTAATTGCTCACTTAATGAATCTTGGTGACATTGATTAGCATTGTTTGATTATTTACAGAAATCACTGCTAACGTGAAACACACAAGCCGATCAATTATATACTACCACCCATCAAAAGCTGAAAGGATAAAACAATATTACTGCTAATGTAATATTATTGCAGACATAATCACAATGACTGACAATGCAAATGGGCAATCAATAAACTTAAAAATAATCTTTAAAATCGCCTTGAAAATTTGCGACATTCAATCAAGGCGACTATCAAGTTTACTGCCACAAACTCGTTCTATTTATCCTGATTCCTTATCTCTACCAAAACCTTTCAAGTTAAAAATTAACTTGGCAAGACTTACCAAGGTGCGTAGAATTCAACAAGTATAATGTCCTTCTCATTAACGATATCATCAAAATTATTTTTATTGAGCACGAGGACATCATTTTCCTCCAAAGGCTCAGCTTTGGTTCCCTCTGCTTCTGGAGACGCCTCCTCTGTCTTCACTTCTTTCTCATCTTTGGAATCCGTTTCTGCTGCATCGGCAGGTTCGGTTTTACCCTCTTCATTTTGTCCGTAGCAGGCAGTAATAGATGCCAGAACTAACAACCAAAACACTTGGCGCCTCATGACTGACCTTCCAAACTTAACACGATGTGGGTAACTTATTGGTTGATAATAACATGAAAGAGGAAAGCTACCATCTTACAAAATGGTTTCTTTAATTTGAGTTGCTGATGTTAACCAATCAGATGAGGCCAAGTACAAATCATCTAAACGATGGGATTTCCCCTAAGAACCAATTAGAGAACAACGCGTTAAAGTGACTTGCAGACACCCCCAACAATAAACGTGCAGAATTTTGTTTACTTTTCTCCATAAATCCATGACTTTTAATCCCTCTTCTTTTCAAAATGAAGAGTAACTAAGCAAACTGACAATGAATTTTAACATAATTGTGCGTCAGAAAAGAAACTTCTTTGTTGGTCTACCAATAACGTATTTTGGAAGCGAGTAGAAATTCCAGAAAATAAGCAAGACCTTGTTTGCAAATTATGACTCCATTCATATACAGAATTTGCAGGTAACAGTAGAACTCACTGCTTTCGTCAAATTTATCTATTACTACACGACTTTATGAGATCTCATAAGAATCTCCAGAAGAATGCATTGTTGTGAATAATTTGTGCTGATACTTTTGCATACATGTTACTGTAATGGAGCAGTTTGAATTAACTTTTAAAAGCCAGTTTACGGGATGCATTTTGCCGTGCGCCTAACTCATGAGTAAAAATTGCACGAGTTTATGGCTCACGACTCGCACATATAGACGATGCCTTTTGGACTAATGAGTAATTTTCACACCAAATAAAAAATTCCATTAGACATTCACGCATGCTAACCGTGGCACAAAGAGCATGTTTTATGCAGAAGAAACTGCACCTTTAATTTCAAAAAGTAACCTTAAATAGCTAAATACAGAGACAACCAATGTACCTAGAACAACATTTGACTGCCAAAACATATGAAGCATGTAACTCTTTTGACGACAACAAGTTCTATTTTCACGAGTCATCACAAGAGGTGTTAGATGATGCCGCAAATTCAGTTTACAGTGCAATTTTGCCTCATGAGTTTTACTTGAGTCAGATGCAGGAAAAAAACCTCTTCATCTGAATTGGCCCTAGAGCAGGAGATGATGCTCATTCATCACGCTAGGAAAGATCATTTTAGGGGACCTGAGATGTAAGATGTTATGTCACATGCCAGTGTGCTTAGCAGAAGATGATACCTGTTCCAATTTTGTTTTGAATTGCATGGTTCTCGAATGTCATTTCTTCATCTTTGCCTGAAGTAGCCAAAACAACTTGTTTCTATTACACTCCCTTAACTTCAATGAAATGCAACTTTTACCAAAGCTGTAACACGAAACTTAATCATCTTCTCAATGTAAGCTGCATTTTCATATTTGCATCCCTTGCTGCCATACGTCCAGTCCTCCTGCTGGGTTTGTTGATTATACGATTTTCAGATTGTTAGTCTACATTTGCAATCTTGCTTTTATCTCCAATAGAAAAATTAACTACAAAGGCCATCCAATAACGTTTTATCTCTGCAGTAAGCTACTCCACAAATGATTCTGTCCCTTTCTTTTATCAGTTTTACAACTCTCCCCTTATTTACAACTCCTTGATTTTGCTTCCCTCCAACTATTCAAACAATCTAACCTATTCACAGAATAACCGTTTGATTTATGATTTATAAGATGCTACTACAATAGGCTACGAATATACTCTTGTTGCCATGCAAATTTGCTCTCTGGCCTTCATGAGACGTCTATGAAATTTAAGTGCTCTGTCTTCCTCTTCCTCCTTGTTGTCCAGGATATATGCATTCTGCCCTGACATAATAGTGTGAGAGTCTAAGGATAAGATCCTACCCAAGATGCCCATGAACATAGGTTAATAGGCAATTGTTCAAATGTTTTTCAATGACCAAAACTTTCTCTATCAGAACAATGGGCAAATGGCTCCTGCGAAACACCTTGTACAATGTCCTTAATGAAACATTCTTACATTCCACCCCACCAAAGGCTTTTGCCAAATTGAATTTCCAAACAATTTATTGTGAATGTAACTAAATTTGAAAGCATTTCCTTTTTCAGAATGTCCTAATCTACTTCTCTGCAGCTCAAAAAGCTGTCCCATTATCAGACAATTAATTCTTGGTATGAAAGCATTCAGTTTCCCTTGGGATTCCTCAGCTGTTTGCGTCCTTGTCACCTCTAGATGCACTGCTCACCAACTTTCCATATGATAGCACTTACCTTCTTTCAATTTCTCTCTGGAGAGTAGCGGTCCCAAGAAATACAGTTCTTCGAAAATCACCTTGAAAATTTGTGACATCGCGCTAAAAACATACCTAAAAGCTTTTTTCGTCTGACACTCTTCAGAGTATGAAACGTCAGAAAGGAAAGTATATGTGTATGGCAACCTATTTA
>JANTCA010045079.1:0-40470 GCA_024741275.1 Chironex yamaguchii
AAGTAAAAACTAATAATGTGTTTCCATTAAGTTTATATTTATGGTGTTTAAACACCTTTTAGGGGAGCTGGTATAGACTAAATATAGTGCTCACTATATTAATTTCAGAGCGTCATAACTAAACATATAAGTATATATAAGCACAGCTTTTCGATATTCATGTTTTGTAAAATGTGGATACTAGGCATCGACAGGATGTAACATGTCTATGGCTATCAATCATATACAGATGTCAAAGCGTGTGTAATTCTTAATATTCTAAAGCACTCATCTGCCATGAGTTCAAAGTTGGGTATAAGTTGGACTATATGTTTATTGTTTTTATCTCTCTCTGCTTTGGTTGATAGTATTAATCCATTTTTCTCTATTGCTTCTTATCAAAAATATACTTATTGTGCTGTGTAGATCTTTTTTCGATCTTATTGTTTGCATCCCACCTGCAAATCAGAACAAATGAATCTAAATTCCTTTGCTTTGAGTGGTGTGTTTTAAGTAATGTTCACGTTCTGCGTAGGCAGACAGTACTCGATGGCTAGATCTGTTAGGTGTGGCTCACACAGCTCGTTTTATTCAAATCTGCTGGAATCACAACTCAAATTTAAAAACGATGTTACTTGCGTGCTTGATGGAATTTTTGTTTACAAACTAGATTGTTTCAAAGTGAGGTAAACTTCAGCAGTTAAATCAGTTTTACTTGATTAAACAAGATGCAGCCTTTGTCTTCTCCTGGATAGAGCTACGTGTTTGAAACTAGTTAATTTGCTTCACGGTTCTTCATGACCGGATTTCAGAACAATATTTGTCAGAAATGCATATTCCAGTGTAAAACTAATTCCTTAACAAATTTCATCCTCTCTGGTCATGGGCCAGGAATATATTTTTTGTGAATGGTATACAGTAAAGAACATTCAGTATTATTGGGGCTTTAGTGCTTATTAGAGAGAATTGAAAATACTTGTCCTACTGCATCACTATACCACCCTAACAGAAACAAACTAAGTTTTGTTATAGGACATAAAACGTACTCCAGAAGTACGCAATTAAGCCAACTAGGATTCAGTAAAATACAAAAATTCAAAAGATGTTCAAGTAAGCTTTAGTTGACCATGTGTATATTTCTCAATTGGAAAAAGAAAACTTATTTGGAGACGATTGCCAAAACAATAGTACAGATACGAGGGAAAAGAATTTTAAAATCACGTTTAAGAATTGAATAGATTAAGAAAACTTTTATTTTTCTAGTTCCGTTATCTATTCCAGCCAACAGGTATAAACAGGTTCGGCTTGGTATCCGAACAATTAGCAGTGATAATACAAATCATCAAGAAATTGCCACTCCCAACAATAAGACTGAAATGCATCTATGCCGTAAACAATTATTGCATTTTCCCCAGTCTTTTGCCTTGTTTTTGCTTAGACTACACTCAAAACAGATAAACTCGTCGTGGAGATGGCAGTGTTATACTCCTCAGTATAAGGGTTTGAGAATCACTTATTAATTCTAGCTGTTATTCCTAAGAAAGCATTGTTGTTCAAGCTTCAGGAAATGCCAATAAGGTCAGATACTAGAATGAGGGAATGTTTTAGTTAATTTAAATCCTGAAATATAACACAGATACCAAACCCTGAACGAAGTATCTTTTCATTTACGTCAGCATCATGGCCCCTATCTAAATACTCAAAGCACAAATTTGGAATGCAGGAAAGAGAGAATGGTGCTCTAAGTCTAAAGAAGTGAGGAACAAAAGGGAAAAAGAAAGAAGAGAAGGTTTCGGATAGGGAAGACATCATATCATTTTCTTTTTAAAGTCAATTGTAATCCCATTTTTAACATTTGAATTCTGTTGAAGAACATTGCACTATTTACATAAATTACGCCCATGATAAAGATTTTATGTATTGTAAATTTTTTCTTTAATCATTCCTGTTCACAGTAAAAATTGCCATTAGCAACAGAATCGTATGTCTCGACAAATATTATTCTACGTAATCCCAAAGTTTTACGTAAGCAACCAATAAATTTATTTTCTCATACTTTATAATGGTAGCAAAGCGTATACGAGAAAATATTTTTAAAAATTATAAATCTTTCGTCTTACGTGCCTAGGTCATGCTTCATAAAAGTTAAAAGATGGTTGGGATTAACTTCTTTAATAACTTTCTGTGTCGTCTTCAAACAAGGACTAATTCAGACGTCCCTAGGGCAATAAATTTAAACTATGACCCAAGGACAAATATAGCGCTTATTGTAGGTCGATAAACTACATCAATTCCAAACTGCACAATTTCTGATTTGTACGTGCTTATTTTTCAATGAATTTCATGTCTTCGATGCTTATGTGCCAATATTGAGCGGAGTAGCTTGGTGTTCTTTGTAAAGTCAGTTTAGGTCAAACAAAGTTTTCAAAGGACAATAAAATGTTACTTTTGTAGCAACTTTGTAATCGATAAAACTTTTCTAAGTGATTTGACAGCTGTCTTTAATATTGTTGTCATTCCTTAAGACCTACATTGAACCTGCCAGATTTCATTAACTTGTCGTATTAGCAGTTTTTCGTTTACAGTTTCTTATTCAAATATTTTATAAATGTTAAGCCTAATCTTTCACTACGTCATTCATGTATTGAATTTGACAGCAAAGTGAATGTCGATTATCTACATTGTAAGACAGCAAGTTACGTTGCTTTTGAAAAGTAGCAAGGAAGAACGACTCTGATTTGAAGGATTTTTGGGATATCCTTGATCAGAAGAGGAAGTGTTTTAGGGGTATACGTCTCTGTGTTCTCTTCAGATAGTATTTGAAACTAACAAAATGATCAAAGATCAACATTATAACATACTTCAGAAAAAATTAGATTAATTACATAAAATAGGGTGGAAGGAAAGAAGATCTCGTACCTATAAAACAGTATATGCTATCCATTCGGATAATCGTGTTTTCTTTAAGTGGGACGAAATGTGCATCAAAGTAAGTAAATATGTTAGCATTCAAATCAAGCTGATTTTCTTGTAAATGCATGCACTTTTTGAGGTGTTTCAATTTGTTTCGAAAGAATCTTAAAAAATTAGTGATTACATTTTTCGCTCAATTACATCAAAAATTAACCAACGAGAGAATGGCTATTATCTTACCGAAGAGTGAATTAAGCACACGAGATATCGATGAACAAACTAAACTTAACAACTTTGTTCTGGGATGCAGGCTCATTCCTGCTTGAATTAATACGATGCTAGCGCTGAATCGGACATCGTTCACTTTAACAGCATTTGAGTAGTCTATTAAGATTCGGATCTATACGTTCCCTAGAAAGAAGCTTAAGAATCGCTCACCAAATTGAAAGTTTTAGCCGCAGATATTAATAAGTACCAAAACAGTAATCTAGTTATAATCCTACACATATTTTCAATGGCTTGCTCCTTATTCAATATTCTGCAATTAAATCGTTTACTTCGATATATAGGACGAGATAATATAATAAATCAAGAATTCACGAGATTGATTAACGCTATCGGTATTTTGATCACTGAATGTAGCGTGATTTTGAAAGTAATTTAAGTAGTTAAAGGTTTCCCAAAACCATTAATGACAGTTAATTGGCCTATTGCTAATATAGCAGTCAGTTAACGTGCAAAGTTAACCTTACCTCGTAATCCCGCGTACTTTTCTGTCGGTTGCTATAAATTTTAATCTCTTGCTCTGTGCTTGTAGCAACGTACTGAGCAGCCAGGTCAATAACAAACGTCCAAATATCAGAAAATCCTGAGTATATTCATTCACGTAGATACAAATTCAAACTTCAGACACAACTACATACATATTCTTCCTTCATATCGACAAATGAAACTCACATTTAAGAGAAGCTCTGATTACACGACTGACATGAATTTGGTTGGTGGTCGTGTGCTGCAGATGTGTGAAGAATAACCATGTCTATTTATCTCAACGACTTTTCAATAAGTCTCTTTTACTCGTAAACAAAGCCGTCTCCTTGTCACTTGATTTCAATTGATTTATCTGAATTATTGGCATATGTTCGCGCAAGACAATTCATGGGTGCAAAGTTTTATTCGAACAAGAAACGTTTGTATCAGTTGAGCAATAGTTACTGCCATCTTAGTATGCTGAACGATAGGCTAAGCTGTCTTTATCTGGAGAACTACGTGTATTTGCATGTTAAGTCATGCATTGAATATTTTTCATTTCATATGGATTTAAATGCCTTGTATTCAATCATTTATGCATTCTATGTTGCAAAACGCTGCTGTCCTAATTTCTGCTACTTCATTCATTTCTACTGGTACCTCTACTAGTAATTTTGTTATTACTGTTCCCATTTGTGTAATTTTTGGTATATTGGTGTCCTTCCTGCTAGTACTAGTGTTAATATTGCCCCTTCTAGCAGCACTCCAAGTTGCATTTCTTACCGCTTCTTTTCAAGTGTTGTTGAAGGATTTTAAATCTATTGAATCACTCAGTGCGATACTGAAGTGGCCGTAATTTTAGCTTTTTGCTGCTTTTCATACATCGACAATAATAGTTTTAAGAGCTAATCCCTGCCTCCCACGCTGATCTTTTCCAATATTGAATTCTCATGAATCAAACACAACTTGGAACTTATACCTTTCATGGTAATGAAGAAACCCTACCTTACTATTGCCAAAAGGCAAGTCTTATCCTATTAGTAATCTATTTATGACTGATTTCTGATAGTTATGAACTTTGAAATCGTCTACATATTCAGATTTCAAATTTTCAAGAACCAGCTTGATCTGTTTGAAGAACTCACTAATCTTGTATTGTGATCACTTTATCACGGATAAATCGTGATAGTTATAGCTGCATAAATTTATTGTTTGCTGGTATAACTACATACTATTTCTTGGTATACCATGAGTTTAAATTGAAATGCAACAAAAGCTTCACTAACTGACCCCTTGTTCTGAATGACGTCAGTGTCTAGGCCCAAGTTGGGAACCGAACTGACACTATGGAGAAGATTCCTCAACCCAAGATCATAATCAATAGTTATCAGACTATTCATGCTGCAACTATGTTTTAAGCACACGATGTACACGTCTTCTCTTTTAATTATTTACCAAAATGGATATCTAGGGGCAGTAAATACCAATAAACAATGACACTTCGAAATTAATTTAGATCGGACTTCCGTCTGTTGATAAAGAAAACAGTTAGACGCGATGCAAACAGCATGTGATATTCTGTAACGATTTACTCGTAAAATGTCAATAAACTGTTTGGCTTAATAGTTTAAGGTGTATTTAAACCAGGCCGGGGTAAGGGTTTTAAGGTACGCAATCATACTGTATTAAAACGCATTAATCATCTCTTTTACGTTTTAAATATAATGAAAATTGTCTTGCTGCAAATACATCAAGACTGCTTTGTAGAACACCCGCTAACATTCTCAAGAAGACCATACCTCCACAAGACAGTATTATTATTCAAACAACAGGGGTTTTCCCCACCATGATTTCCTTGCTAGTCACTTTCATGAAGACATTGTTATCAAAAATGATAACTTGGTTATCCCTCACTTACACTATCAAGGTTTAATTGCCGAAAAAAAAGATCCAGAATACAGGATTTGATTCGGATCATCACGAGATATTAATCGTTTTTTTTCTTATGCCAGGTCGGACATTTCTTGCTAACGAACATACAGAAAAACAGACAGAGAAACAGACAGACAAAATGACATACAGACAAGCAAATAGACAGACAGACAAACAAACTGACAAACAGACAAACAGACAGACAAACAGGTAGACAGACAGACAGACAAACAAAAAGACAAACAAGCAGAAAATAAACCTTGACAAAAACACAACCTCCTGACGATGGTAAAGATACAGATTATTGACATCCGCCATGTTAGTAAAACCTTAACTTATGTATGTCCAAATGTTTAACTTTACTTTTTAACAAACATAATCGACGCAAGTTTAGGTAACTGTTAATTATTTGAATAATTCTCTCCAGTCTTCAAAATGGCCTTAGGTATGTCAAAGAACCTACGTTTACCTAATTAAATTTTGACTTTAATTTTCTCGGCTCAGCCTTGAAAATCCGATAAAAGTTTATGTCAAATTTCTCAATGCATTGAAAAATAAACGTATGTCACTGGAAAAAAAACTCAATGACAATCTTGTAGAGGTAAAGCAGTTAGTTAACGGGAATAGTTCTTGAAATGTTCCCAGTTGATGTTCTTTTTCATATTATACGAAAACATCAGCATTATTTTCGAGATTTAATAAATGAATAATAACAAGTGCACAAGCAAAAAAACTTACGTACTATAACATACATTACTGACATGCAATATGACACTTTTGTCAAAATGTACCCGCTCATCCAAACGGAAAAACGTGATTGCAAAGTACACTCAAACCAAGACTATAACTTGCATTAAGTCAAAGAGTACTGGTCAAAGTGAGAGGAATGGACTTCCTAAAGCAAACTGGAGTCCAATATTATTCTTGCTCAGACGTCAGACATGAATATTAAACTATATTATAACATTGGCTTCTGATTTTAACATAATCCAATCAATTACAGCGGTCTCTTTGCACTGTTTGTTTAAATGGATTGTTTACTCAAGCATATGCCAGAAAGCACTGGTTAATCGGAATAAACACTGATAAGCAACAAGAAATTGCAATTGACAATTAGTAATCCACATCAAACTAAAGCAGGTGGCCATGTGCTTTCATTTTCTATATTTCTATACAATGCATGGAATCCTATAAGATCTATCTACATAGGAGTGCTTCGAAGAACAAACAACAAAAGCAACGTATCTCAAAATGGCTTAAATAAGAACAGAAAGTGAACCTTGAGACTAAAATCAACTGAGAATATAATGATTGCATTCCAACGCACGATATTGATCACCTGAAAATAATTGTCTTGCAATGTATTCCTAATTTGATGCTGTTTGCAGTTATGGGATAGGCAATAGCAACGTAATGGATATACTTAACAATTATACAATAACAAAGTGGAAGAGGTCACTTTTGATGCAGAAGGTTGCCGGTTTGAGTTCACGACTGGAACATACAACGGATTCTAAAGACAGCTGAATTTACTAATCTTAACTATTGCTTTCTCGAACTTTCTCTGTTTTAAATCACTTTTAGTTTCCTGTTGCTTTTGTACAACGGTTGGTACAGAAAAGCCATTCGCCATCTCGACTGCTCGTTACCTCGAAACTTTATTCGAAATTTTTTCCAACAAATCTGGCAACAACAGTTTTATTGGCAAAAAAACCCAAAGGATTTTTCAAACAATCTTTTTGTGATGCAAAACTTGAAAATTGCTTTGAAAATTTACGAATTGCACTAAAAACATTCTAATAAGCTTTTTTCGTCTGACACTCTTCAGAGTATGAAACGTCGGAAAGAAAAGTATATGTATATGGCAACCTATTTATACGAAACATGTAGTAAAACTTTAAAAAAACTAGAAAAACTAAAAAAACCTAATAAAAACCCAAAAAAAGATTTTACATAGCTAAACGGTGTTTTTCGTTAGCAATACTTCCACGCTTAAGAATCGCAGAATTTTTATTTACTTAAATATTTGTTGTAAAATATGCAATGAATATTTAAATCAAATGTAAATTCCAAACACTCCTGTACATCACTAAATGTGCCATTAAAATGTGATAAATTTTCGAATTTATAAATCACGCATCATTCATTTAACATCCAGTGGCCGTGTAGTTCAAATATCGTTTATCACACGTCTATATCAAATTCAAGAAAGTAGTACACTTGTTTGCTGTAGTTGCCTTTTCAAGTCTGCATTCATCAGCGTACTCCTGATAATCTGTTTTCAGTTGCCTTTCAAATCAGGCCATTAAACATCATTTGTGCATATGTCCATGAAACAAAACTTTACATCTTATGGGTGGTAAGTGATTAACACTACATGCCATTACGGGTTTTTTTGTAGACTTTTTCTTATTTAATTGGGACATCATTGAATTTCAGCACTGGCCAACTCAAAGCAATTTCAATTTCCAGTGTCAGTTAAAGAAAGCAGATTATAACTACACTGAATCCGTACGTTGTACTTAGCACTAAAAGAAACTTTTTCTGAAATCTAAAACCCAGTGCTCCAAGTGAGCCTCTTCTGTGGCACTTGACTATTGTTATAAAGCCGGGTGCCCCAAAAAGTCTGAAACAGGGAAGGACACCACCTATACACAAATGAAATCGACAGGAAAACTGCCCTATATTTTTGAGATAGACACATGCATTTCTTATTTCTGTTATATTCTCCGAGTTATCTGACACAAAAACACTGGTGAAAAAAGATATAATTTTAAATTTTTGAATGCAATATCGCTTAAAATAATAACAAAGTCTTAATATTTGGTAACTACTGTCAAGACAGCAAAAATATATAATCATTAATGTTTTGCTACATACACATTGAACTTTAGAGACGAAGTCAACGATAGATACCATATAGTAATTTAATATTTGTGCCGTGACGGCATAGACGTTTGAGTGTTACCTTCTTGAGTCTAAGGGTTGCGATTTCGAGCCCGGGCGGCTCCCACTTAGTGCATCCATTATAATAATGCTCCAATCTAGACAAATATGTTATAACAAATTATACATACATGTAATTAATAATATAATATATGACATCTATATTCACATATTCCATTACAACAAATAACAAGATACGGAGCAGAACGTGTTTAGATTTAATTGCAAAGAACATTTCTGGCTTTGTTATTATAGTCTATTACGCCATTACTGCTGCTAGTAAAAACCTTATTTGTTTTGTTCAAATCATTCCTACTTCCTTGATATCTAAAGGAAAATACATATTTGATTTTTAATCAGCTTGCTTAAATTCAGAACAAACAAAAGGACGTGGAGTTAAAGTTGCTTTCAAGGTACAACTAGTCATGTCCCATCCTGCATATTACTTCGTCATCAGAGAAATACCTTATTATGAAAATGATACACTCTAATTTGCTTAAAAAGATCTTTGATATCTAATTATTCTTTAATCCCTAATGAAGAAACTTACCTCTGCTTGCTAAAGTCAGTAAATACTTTTTTGATTACGACTTAAGTACATTAGTAAATATTTCTTCCTTAAAGTGGGACGTGTCAGGGTTCGTTTTGTTGGTTATTCATTCTGTTATGACGTGAACTCCCTTGGCGTTTCCTTTTGAACGTCAAAATCGTTCATGCTGAGTATTGAGAGCAATGACGTGAGAAGTCTGAATATCAAACTAAGTTATGTTTCCTGAAAACCTGCATCAGTTTAAGTTTACAATGGCTCTTATGAACATGGAGTATAGTGACTTTTGTTGCTTTTATGCTTAATCTGCAAGCGTGGCCTGATTAACTGCTCTGCAGGATCTTAATTGGAGAGTTTGCAGAAACACATAATAAAGATCACTTTTGCAGTGAAGCGTTTAATAATATTAATTATTGGAAGACATGATATGATACCATTTTGCCAGGTTGCTACGGGTCTTACGGACAATAGGGTAAACGAGGCCAATCCTACAAGAACAATCATCAATAAGGGCTCGCTTAAAAGTTAAAGAACTGTAAAATCATCAATATTTGTAAAAGGCCTAAAATGTCCTGCAAAATTCAGAGTTAAAAAGATCTTGTAGTTAGGTTAATGCCTATAATCCTTGCAGATGCTATATGAGTCTATGCTTGAAAACATTAATGGAATCTAAACTTCGAATCTCAATGGGTAGTTCGTTGAAACAATATGGACGTTGAAGCCAGAGGGACTTTTTCTGCAGCCTCTGTTCTGACTCTTGGATCACGCAATGTACCGTTATCGTTCATTTTACCATAACTATGCATAAGCCTTTCAACTTTATTTTTTCATTAAACAGATCTTCGTAAGATGTGTCACAATTGCTGCCATCTTCAAGTGGTTACTTGTTTCTAAGCGATCAAGACTTGTCATGCCTGCTGCCACCGTCATGTAGCTGTGTGCTTCATATCCGACCAAGACCTGTCATAATTTCTACCACCTACAGGAGACTTTGTTTATGCTTCTAATAAGCCTCTCCTCTATCACATTTTGACAGGTAGGGACCACCTCCCTTGATTCGATTTGTGGATTTCCACCTTAGATCTCTCCGTCTGGTCCAAATCATCGATTTCCCAAAAGACAGTCAGTGCTTTGTCTTGAGCAATGGCATGCATATTACATAATAAAATCATGTCTACTTCTTCCTTCATGACAAGGTGAAGAGAGGAGCTTTTAGATGTCTTAAACTGTGTATTTCTATGTTATTCTTATTGCCAAGAATAGAAAGGAAATAACTTTTAGCGGTTTATGATGATACAACATCCGTAACTGCTTATATAAAGAAAGCAGAGAATACATCTTACCCTGTTACCTTTCACTTCTATATTTGATAACATACAGCTCAACAAAAACTGGGTAAGTTACTAATAACCTAACAAGTGTTAGCTTTACGGAAGAATACTTCTGTATACAATTCACTCATCAAGTAAATTAAATTTGTTTACAACTTTCAAGGGAATGTGGAAGAAAAGCTACTTCGTTTTTTTGTTGAGTTGAGAAAGAAGAAGGAAGAACATACGAGAAACTTACCTCAAACATTGTGGCAGAGTATTTTAATTTTGCAATGGTTGCTCTATAACATTTTAGACGATCAGTCTTACAGTGATTTACCCTTTTACATCAACAGTGCAAAGTTGAACAATTCTCTGAGACACGTCTGCAACCGTGATGGAAAGAGGAATGGTTGTAAAAGACGAACAGAGGCACATTTTGTAACGTAGAGACGTCACCGCGACACTATAGTGATCATATCGTTCGCATTGGAAAAATTACTTCAACTTCTAAGGGATGCAGTTGTCTTGATAACAGTGACCTTGAAGCGTAACCTTAGGCGTTGCTTCTAATGAGGATAAAGTGACGGGAATTTCTAAAGTCATGGCCTACGCAAGATAAATAGCAAAGCCGAGTAAGGCTGGTTGCTCGTCGCACTATTAATAGAAACAGTAGGCTGAAGGTCACTTTTTGATTTCTATGGGTCATTTTGGAAGTTATACCTTAATATCCGAGGGTATTATGATATTATGAAAGTGATTATCATCCTTCGCAGTGTCAATTGTTTTAACAGACTTATGTCAAGCTAGTTTGTCTTACGGATTAAACACGTCCACGATAACGACTTTATGATTTAAGTGCTATCAACATATTACGATTTGGCAGGCATCAGGTCAGAAACTTGATGCCAGCAAGTTTAGGAGTAGTTGCATGTTAAGACGGTAAGTTGCATCATTGGTATATTCTTTAAAATGATGTCCCGTCCCATCCCTGATTGACAGGATACATGAATCCACCAGTCAAGATTCCTTTTTGCCTTTGTCTAAGTAGTTGCGCAAAGTTGAGCAACAATTTTATAGTTGACTAAGCTTCAACTTTAAACTGTTAAGAGGTCAACTGTCTGCTCTCGTATCGATATCTTTGTATTTACGTTTGATAAATTGAAAAAACAAACAATGCCGGAACTTCTCAGACTTACTAACTATAATTATCACAAACTACGATAACAATTTGAAATAATGTAATCAATTTTATCTAGTAATTACTTACGAATAACAAGGTCATTGACTGCTTACGGAAATCCAATTCAAAATCCTATGGCAAGGGTTATAAATTAGGATTTTACATGGATTCTCAAAGGTAGGCCGGAGTTATTAAAGTTAAACGTGTAAAAATGACATGGCTCTCAGCTTGTGTAGGTTTTAGGTGATTTTTCTACATCTGGCAAATTGAATATTTTACTGTTAAATCTGTACAGAGTAGACAGTTCTTCTTTAACTCTAGACATTGTTAACTGCTCTTGGGTCATTTTGGACACAAAAATGTAGGCCAGCGCTATTAAAACCTTGAACATGACTATTTCTGATATGTCAGATTGAAATAATACTACGACTCAGGTAAACTTGTACTTTAGTTATTTCTCCAACTGCAGGGGGTAAATTTTAAATCAATCGACTCCACTATCCCCAAGGAACACGCCTAGCATAGACATTTGGAAATCCGAGCAAGGGGAAGAGAAATAACCCAGAGAGTTTGGAAAACCGATTCAAAAAAACGAGGTGGTGTTTTGGCGCAAAAACAGAAACATGAAGAAAAAAACACGCAAACATAGTATAACTATGACCTTAACCCTCGTTTTAAATAGTCGACGTCATACAGATTTCACTGTAAAGTGCTACTACTTATAGTCATTTATCTCCTGACGATGTATTCCTCAAAATCAACGCAGTTACATTATATCCAGATGAAAAGCCTCTACGACAGGACATCTCTTGGTTCATGGTACACACGTAATTCTACAGTCAATTCCAGCAGCTGCTTAATTTGATATGAATTACGTCTGCAAATTAAAGGGTGTATGCTATTGTGACCTAGTATGCTATTTTGTAACTAAATCTTTGTAAATTATTTTGTTCTCCGAAATGAAAATTCAGGCACAAAGCTGAAGCGTCTTATATGCTTTGCATATGTCAGAGAAGATAGTTAATAAGCTATTGTCTGTTGCGTGTATTCTCTTTAAAAATGTCAGAGAATGAAGGTATTTCACTTATCCAAATATATGCTATTATTGAAGACCAGATGGACATGATAAAACGATTAGATATCGTTCTGTTCAACATTGTTTCGTAGGTCAACAGGAGCATAAAGAAACTGACAATTTTCTATACCGTGTTGCCCACGACAAAATATTAATGCGACCAAAACTTCACCCACTTGAGTTACTAAACTAAGATGACACAACTATAATGAGAGCATTTTAACTCACCGTACTTTTTATTCAACAAGCTTGTTAAAAACCAAGGAAGTTTTACACAAAACAATCTCCTGCTTTTCGTCTTTACTTTCCAAAGGATTCAAATAGCATAATTGGAACCATAACGAGTTCGTTAAGAGACATTGAATCGATCTCATTGATGTTGAAACTCCGGTTTCACTAATGCTATCAGCCTTGCGCGTTCAACAAGCATAAGACAGAGGGAAGCCGTTATTAAAGGATGTTTCTCACTATAGACCCTGTTTATAAGCAATTGACTTAAATTTCTGAAATAGAAAAACCTATAGCATAATGCTCACTTGACATGTTTCGCACCTGCAGCCAAACGCCTACGCAACATTACTCCCTGGTGCCTTGGGGGATGCTCTGACGTCAAGCACTGGACTTATCCTGATAACAGCACTGTAATCAAAAGTTATAAGTCTTTTACAAGCACCCTTGCGCTATCTATGGATCTTAAACACATGTCATATTTTAAGGAAATAGACAAATAAGACTTTGCTTTGGGGTGCTATCGTTTCTCGCTGTCTTTCGCTGATTCTAGCATTCTCACACTGTGAAAGTGTATTTGCATGCTTAACAAGATTCACTAAGTGGGCGCAGATAAATACATTGATATAATTATCTTTTCTGCTTATTTCGTTATAGTTCAAGGTAAATGTCGCAGTTACCATTAAGTACACTGGCTGTATTGTGATTTATTTTCTAAAGATTTTGTGAGCCATTGTTTCTTTTTTCGTCATCGGATAGACGGCACCGTGTATTGGAAAAGATATTTGCGTATATGAGTTTTTGGATCATCTTGAATTTGTTAAATAAAAACGCAAGTAAAATATGATTTACAATAAAATGAAAACGGAAGCCTTGAATTGTTATAAATATGTTTGTTGTTTAAGATTGACCTTTATTAAGTATAAAATATGTGACTTTTTCTGTTATATTATTGGCGCAGTTCAAATCATACTGAGTCATCGTCACCGGATTGAACTACTTGATACAAGTCAAGAGTCTATTGACTACCCCTATAGGTGATAGTTTAATTTTGGTCAATTGTTAACAGAGGATTTCCTCTTCATTCAGGCATATGAAGGACCACCCTCCATGATTCAAACACATAAAAGTGTACTGTACAAAGTCTAATGTGCTTCTATTCAAGCTATCACCATTAGGCTTTTAGAAAATGATCTTCAGTTGAGATGTCCTATTGTGTTAAATGAAATATTTGAAGTAATAGGACTAGGAAAGTATACAAAGTACTCAAGAGGTATACAGTTAGGGTCAGTTAGTATCCGAAACCTTTGGACTTTGAAATAACGATTTAAGACGGTCACAGATCTTTCCTAATTACAATTGAAAACAAACAGGACAGTTTGAACAGAACAATTGGCGTTTTTCTAGGGCTGAAAAATTACTTGTTGCAGATAAGTGATTTTTACTATAATAAGGAAAACAGACTTTGCTTACTAGAAAGTGGCAAGTATTTTAAACCGTGACTGTGGTCTTTTGCTTCGTTGCATTGAAGCTTTGCAGTTTAAATGCATCGAAAGGAACTCTTTCCCTACAAGGCAAGTTTATTGATTGGTGAATTGCACAGAATGAAAGAATGGGTTATATCACTAGATTTTGTTAAGATGTTTACTAGTAAGACAGGGTTGCAAGCTTGCGTTTGCAATTCAAAAAGTGGATTAGAGTGCTTCCTTGATTATCCGGTCGTGATGCACACACATTTTTGATAACCGTACCGGAAAAATCAAAAACGACAGGATAATGAAATTGCTAATTTATTTACTGTAAATGTATTTCAAAACACTTTGTAAGTGAGATGTATCGTCAGAATGTATTGAGCATAGAGGTATTGAAATAAAAATTGCATCAACACAATTTCAGAATTATAGAACCAAAGCATAAGCCAAGCAGAGAACAGAACATGAATCATAAAATATCCATGACTCAATCAATAGAAGAAGTGATGGTGATTTGCTTGCAGGATTGCGTATTCCGCCGATGAAGTGGAATCAGCTGCGGAAAGGTAAAATTGTGCAACGAATTGTGATGGGGACGCTCTAATATCACAGATCGCTGTGCAGAAACCAGAAACTTCTTCAGAACAAGTTTATCGAATAAAAGTGCGGATACCGTAATAATATCTTAAGGTGTGTGGCGACCGGTTAATCAAGTACTGGTTAATCAAGGACCGCTTAATCAAGTACTGGTTAATCAAGGACCGGTCAATCGAGGAACGGATAATCGAGGAACGGATAATCAAGGAAGCATTGTACTATAATGTTTCGTTTGCTTATCGTGTAACACCACCTTTTTCTTGGGCATGCGCAAAGTATGATAAGGAGAAACGGGGTTGGCCACCCTAAGCATTGAGTTCGTAGCCACAAATAGTACACAGAGACAAATCAGCATCTGTTAAGACAATTTAGCTCAGCAAAAGTATACTTACTTATCTTTTAACCTCGACAGTTCTTAATCTATGAGTATAGGCCAACAAAAGGCACTTCTTTTCCTCTTTTGATGCTAAAAATGTTATATTATGAACAAGTGTGAAATAGCGTTATGGCAAATGAAGTTCTCAAGCTCTTGAGTAACTCCTATAAGAAAGATAACTTTACTCAAATCACTGGACATTAGTCAGTATTAGTGCTAGCAGGAGCTGTAGGCAGAGGGGTTTCAAGTAAAAATCGAAAGCAATAGTCTTTCCTGTCCATCAGGCTGACGAAAGCAATGGCCAACAGTCCAAACATTTTACAATATGACTCTACGGGCGAAAATCCCGCAAACTCAACTCTGGTGATGGTGCTTTTACGACTTATCAGATCTGAGGCTCTTAGCGATGGAAGACGTGAAATGTTTACTGAGACATGTAACTTAGTGAAATGAGGAGTATTAACTATTTTACCGCAAACACTATCATTCAGCCAGTTTCTACGTTCACAAGAATCAGCTTAACTTTATAGAACGATCATTTTCTTAAAATTAAAGTGCAACTAGAGTTGACAATTATGAGATAACAGTTCTTTCTTTACTGTATTACTTTACACCATGCTTCTTTTCTGACATTTTCTCTGAAGAATAAATACAAGCTGTTTCTCAGTTACGAGAAAGAAAGATTTTTTCGTTGAAACGTAAATAGGCAAACATTTATCAAAGAAAACTAGATAAATCCAATCGAAAAATGTTTATGAATAGAAAGAATCGCGATCATGTTTTTATAGAACTTCAGAAACACTTGCTTAAAACAAGCCTTATATGAACATCATGACAAAGAAGGCAAGTTCCAGGGATAGTAAGTTGAAAGATCAAAATGCTTAAAAAACAAAATCTTTTCTGACATTTGTACGAAGAAATTAGTACAAAGCGACCATATTTTAATTAAATAACAGATGTACATAATTCGTATCCCAGTAATGAAGTATTGTTTTGCAGCATAAGTTTAATACTGACAACTTGGATGAGAATCTTCCGTAGAACGATTTTCGAATTTCAAGTTCTGTTGAGATGAATTCATAATGACTCGCTGTCATTGGTTTGAAAAAAATCATTAGAACAGCCAGATCTGATATCAAAAGAGCTTATGAAATAAAAATGACAAACGGTTTTGAAAAGGCAAAATCAATCTTGATCCCCTGAAGACAAAAAATGATACACTTAAGAAAACGTCCATGTTTGTGATTATTGTGTACATTTCATTTACTCTGCCGCTTGCAAAATATGAAGAGCACATGTCTTAAGCTTGATCAAAAGCTATCAATTGTTATATTGATGATGAAAACTGTTCATTGGCAAATCTTGTCTTAATCTGTGTTTAAACGAGATTGACACATAACAAGACCTCGAGATACCTGTCTCAACAGATTTGAGATGTTATAGAACAATCTGTGATTATGTCTGTTTACTTCACACTTTGCGTAATAACATGAAGATGCTCTTATTTTAATAAAGTTTTGCGATTTACTACTAGTTCCGTGGTACCTCTTACAAATTTTCAAATGTAGACCGATCTTGTTACCTAGAAAGTTGTCCTCAAATACGACTTCATCTCGGCTTTTATTTTTTATGCTGCGGACATAAATGTAACTTGGCTAAGATTCACTGAATGCATATTGGCCAGTTATTGTGGGACTTTTCTTATTTCTTTCCCTTAAAGTACATGACAATGTTGACGAATACTAATAAAAAAGTATATTGTGTTGTAACCTATTATGTTTCCAATAGCAGCAAGAAAGCTATGGAATAATGTTTCAACCTGGCATACGTTTATACACCAATATACATAATCAAACATTTAAACTTTCCTTTACCACACATAACCGGCTTTGGTCTGGGTATTTTTAGAAGATATGATGTTTATTTGGTTCTATACCTTCCTGCAAATTGTGTTATATTAGATGTGAAAACAGCATAAACCCCCTGATATAAAGACAACGTTCCTTTCCACATCATTTTGATGTAGATGGCGGCATCCAGATCCGTTTTCTTAACTGTTGGGCTACACAGCTGTCTACAATGAATGCTACAGTATGGGGCTCACCCACTGGTAGCAACATGTTTAACTTCTATAATCCATCCCTTAAGTACTGGGTGTTAAGCAAAGAAGCATTATGCACCATTTATGTCTTGGGTAGGATTCGATCTTGGATTCAAACCTACAAACTTCCTCACGCAATGCGAGCACTCTACCACGATGCCATTGCTGCGAGTAAAGGATTTTAAAGCATTGCGTAAAATGATATGCACATAAAAGTTTCTTAATGAAAAAATAGATTATTTCAATTAAGACCAATTGAATCACAGAAATGAATGGTCCAAGCGAAAAACTAGCTTTAAGAAAAAAGATTAGATAGATGATGACATTAACATTTTTTTATCTCTAGCTCAATCCATATAAATTTTGTCTAAGCTTAACTGGCTGACAATCAAATGGTGCAACATTATTCATACGTCAGTACGACGTATTTGGAGAAGCCTGTCAGCTGTAGTCCCAGATGGAAATAGTTAAACCACCATTATACTACAAGATAACTTTTAAGGCTGTAAATAGATATTCCTTTGCAATTTTTTAATTCAAGTTGTTCATAACAAAGGGATTGGCGGGACAAAACCACCCAATCTTCCTGCACAGTTAAGACTCGATGAAACGTATTGTTTTCATTGCCCTGTAACCATTGGACTACGAAACATCAAAAGTAATACTAATTTCCATTTGTGTCCACCAAATATCAATATTATCCAGATGACAATCATCTGGCTCTTGAAAAACCCAAACTCAAGCAACTGTTTGTAACCCTATCATGCCCCAATATTTATTGGAAAATTTTAACATGTGTTAAAATGTGAAATACCCATAACAGGCAGGCAAAGTTGCCCATCCATGTAGGTACCTTCTTTCTGAAATAAACTGCTATGGCTTTGTCTCGCTGTCCATAAATGTCCAATCTTAGTATAATTTAATGTTACAAACTTTTTTGTTTCGTAGCCACTAATTGGTTTCATTTTTCGTACTTTGATGAGAAACTCAGAAAGTAATTGAAAGTTTTTTATTATGCGGAGTACAAGTTATGTTTTTCCCGTGATTTTGCATAACTTAAGCAGTGGCTATCCTAAAGTTGAGACCGTTAAAAGCTGAGTAATAACTGTCTGGATTAGGGAATATACACATCACAATAATTTGTTCTGCGGCAAACGAGGAAAATTAAAGGCTCTGTTTTATTTGAAGGCATTCGTGTGTCCTCAAATGAAAATAACCGACCGTTGAAACCTCAGAATAACTTTACAATCATCTGCTACGTCACTTAGCTTCAAATCGCTGCTCACAATGAACAATTAGTAAGAGAACAATGCGTTTACGTTGGTTGCGTTCAGAATATTTACGCAACAATAAAATGCCCTAGGCCAAACGAGCAACGAAATAATTGCCTTTGTTATTAGTTATTAATCATGGTTAATTGCAATGAACGTAAACAAACTTATGTTCATACTTATGACGGATTTGAAAAGACATCAGTGATATCAAAGGACTGCAGGCCACGAGTTGAACTCAAAATTTGCTCTGACCATCTTCATCTATAAGCATCGTTCTCTGTACCATAATCGTGACCTTAGATTAACAGATTTTACCGAAGTCATCGCTTGAACTAACTGCCAAAATTGCAACATAAGGTGCTTGATGTTACAATCTCTAAACCACCAAATCAGAAATCAACCATTCCAAAACTTTAATTGCTCATGACGTTTATTGATGTAGTTATTATACTTGAAACTAATAACAAGTGTAAGTGTCAATAATAAACTTTTCTAAGTCCTTCGACAAAAATGGTGAATAGTGCCAAAGAAGGAGAATAGTACCAGTACGATTGAATTTAACCCAGAAAAATAGAAAAGCAAGAATGTATTTATTAATCCATTAGAAACCAGAAAATTAATTCTCGTATTTATTAAACAATTTGCGGTAAACTCAACAGGATTCCTGTGACAACCGCTTATTTTTTTACAAAGGAATGCTGTTGTATGTAGAACATGCACTATAGGAATACTAAGGATTCTGCATACCCCTATGCAACCAAACTATTCTAACACTTTTTTTGCTTTTTGCTGCAAATTTTATGCACTATCCTGTAAATACTTCACTAATGGATTCGATAAATTGTGTGCAGTTTTAACAAACGTCAACGGTCCTAGGAAAATGCCTTTAATGGTGGTCTGGTGCTTCTGAAACGACTTAATAATTTTATCACACCCTATTGAAAGAGATGAAAATAGCTTTTGGAGACCATAGAGACAACTTCCAAGAGACCATATTGCTCGTGATCGTGTGTATTGGTCAAACTCACTTATATTGCGAACAGTTATTATATGTTGCCAATCACACCTGGGGTTAGACTATGTAATCACCATTAACAGTGAATATGCTCGAAAACTGAGGCCATCCGAGCAATGCTGAAGACATTATTACAATGAATATCGAATAACATGGCAGACGACGAAAATCATCCTGGGTATCATATCAAAATCTTTTAAGAATTCTTTTTGTATCCATGCTGGTAGTTTATTGTACCTTTTGAAGCAAACTTGGTTCATCTTCAGTAATAAATTACCAAGATGTACGGTGCATTTTACTAGATTACAAACAAACAAAGAGGAGTAGTATACAAGCAAAATTTACATTTCAAACCCATTGATAAAGCGCAAAGACCACAGCTATTTAACTGATTCAAAAAATATCACTGGCTTTCTTTGTATTTCTGCAAAAAGCTATAACTATTTTAACATGTTGAGAAAGACCGAAGTTGTTTAGAAAGTAGTGATGTAAAAACAACAATTGACGCTTGCCTGTAACTATGGCCTTGTAGCTCAAAATAGATTATTTTCTAAAGGGAAATCTTATTGATGCATTGATTGACAATACTGTTATTACCTTTGCAATGTATTACATTTCTGCATTAGTGCACGGGGTACAGCAGTCAGGAGCTTAAAGCTGACAAAAGTTGTGCAATCGCGGTCCTCCCGGTTGATGAAGTACAGAAGAACACACGTGAGGTGATTTGGTCATGAGAGAATAAGAAAAGAAGTGTACTTCAGTAAATGACAAGTTTGTGTGCCCAATATCTATGACAAGTTTAAAAGACTGTTGCCTGCTCTTTTCATCTCAAATGACAGAGGGAGCAAATACAAAGGGAGGGGTGATAACAAAAAGATATGCTACACTCACGGTATTCAGTTGCTTGGACCTGATGTTGTATTAAGCCAAACACTGCAAGCTCTGATTAAGCGCAACAAGGCGTTGGTCTGTACAGCAGCTGTAACTGATAACAGAACATTTTCCCCACACCAAAGTGGGGCTGTATAGTCGACCGGGCGTATACAAGGCTGCCTGGATTGTGGCATTGATTCTCAAATCCTTGTATATTTGAAATTTTTGTCTTTATACACCATTGACGGTTTTGCTTATTTAACATTTGGCTAGTGTCAGTTTGCTCTGGTTTGGTTTGACTTAACAATGTCTGATTGTTGGGACACTTGAGCTTCTCCACGTGCTTACTTCCACAGTTACCTCTTCTCTAATGCAAAACTTAAGACTTTTTTTGGTCCAAATTTCAAATCACCAACCCAGATCTTTCTGGGTCTTCCTCTTCTTCCCAGGACTTCCCTTCTCCATTTATTATAGTGTTCGGTAAAGATCCTTTCCTTCCCCATATGTGGCCAAACCATTGTAGCTTCCTTCTTCTTGCTGTCCGTAATAATTTCTCTTTCTTCCCTGCATGCCTTGCAACTTCATTCTGCACATATTGATTGGTGTCGTGGTCTTCCCAGGAAATATTGAGCATTCTCCGATAGTATTTCATTTCAAACGCTGCTAATCTCCTTTCAGTACTAATTGTAAATGTCCAGGTCTTGCATCCGTACACGACTATTGATGTTTCTAAGGAATGTGAAGATTCTGTTTGACTCCCATTCTAATGTTGCAACTGTTCCAGATCTTATTCAAATTAGCCAGTTGTGCAGTTGCCATTGCTATTGGTCATTTGATCTCCAGTTCACAGATTGTCACGGTATTACAAAGCACTGGAGGAGCATGCCACTGTTTGAATTTTGAGTCACAGTTGTGCAATTCCATTGTTATTGGTCGTTTGATCTCCAGTTCACATATTGGCTCGGTATTACAAAGCACTGGAGGAGCATGCCACTGTTTGAATTTTGAGTCACAGTTGTGCAGTTGCCATTGCTATTTGTCGTTTGATCTCCAGTTCACAGATTGTCTCGGTATTATAAAGCACCGGAGGAGCATGCCAATGTTTGAATTTTGAGTCACAGTTGTGCAGTTGCCATTGCTATTTGTCGTTTGATCTCCAGTTCACAGATTGTCACGGTATTACAAAGCACTGGAGGAGCATGCCACTGTTTGAATTTTGAGTCACATAGTAAAGCCTCGCTGTTATGCAATCTGCACAGCAGAACATGGAATAGAATTGTTTGGACCGTAGTAACTAGTTGCTATGTTTGGAATAAAGATTACAAATGCAATCACAATAGAACATACATGACAGAATAATGTGTTTTAAGCCCTGAATTTTTCATGAATGAAATTAGATATGCTGCATTTTACTGTACTTTACAAATGGCGGAACTTTCCATGCATCACTGGCTATTAATTTCAAATATGTAATGGCAATTCATACAGTGTAAAACACTAGTCTTAATCATTACTAGTAGCTAAAATATCATTACCAGCTCTTTGCCTTCAATTTTAAAGTGTACAAATAAATTATGAGCTCACTCTTGTTTAAATGCTCAAGTTATTGAATCTTGCAAACAGCCAACATATTTGAAATAAAATCGACTTTCATAAATTCATTATAGTTTATGCGCAAAATGAAACTTAGTAAAAATATCTTTCTCATTTTTTTTGGTTTCATTGTCCTATTTGTCTTTTCATTTCTAATTTGGCGTACTTTAATTAATTTCGGTGTATCAATGCATAAGAAAATGCTGCCTCTTGAAAACATGAATCTACAAGAACAGAGTTGTTTCTAACAATACAGTTAAAACATTTTTGGTTACGGAGTAAACCAATGGTTACAGTCAGTCTCGTTAAACAGTGTTTCCTGTAAGCCCCCGTCTGTATTTTATGCCTCCTCCCGTCCTGCTCGACGGGCAAAAGAGGTGAATGTGGTTGGATCAAGAAATGAAAGAAATAAAATAACAAGTCCCAATTGGTTAAGGGGACCTATGACGGGGGTAAAGGCAGATTGGAAATAGCACTTTGAAATAAAACAATTGTTATTGACTTTGATTGGACATTAGTATTTTAGATTGTACAATTCTCCGTGACACACATGTAAGGTTCCTTTGATTAGTTACAGAGTGGACATTTCTCCATTGACTGTTTGCAAATCATTTTCTTTTAGCTTTACTTCATAATATTTTGTGATGGTTTGTTAATGTTTCTATATACATGAAGCCAAATTGAACTCACATAGCAAAACAAAATGGTCAATTTTTCATGTTTGACAAAAGCCAATTCCCTGAAACGGCAGCAAGCCAAGATCATTGATTGTCTAATGTACAGTGTACATCGTTTTCTTTCAAAGGAACAGAAAACATTAAAAGAAGTTATAAGCTTATGGAATAGACTAGAACTAAAGTAATAACTGTGATCACCGGAGCTTCAAACGATCGGGGTTGAATGCCTAAAGCTTGGTAATCACTTGACGATTATCACGATTACCACGATTACGATTGTCACGATTAATATTTTTTGACAGTAGAAAGTTAAGCAAATGATGTACTCACTATCAATCGCGTTAATCGTAAAATGGATGACAAGGGGATTAAAAAACTCTTTTTAGCGATGAGCGCTTTTATATATCTTAAGAAATCGTAGACAGAAAAGAGAAAAAGACTTTTAGAAATAACGCTTCAAGCGAATACCATGGATTGGTTAAATGAATTTCGCTACAGGTATTTACGAATTTCAAAAGAAAGATTTGATGAAAAGCGCAATGAATCTGAAAATGACGATTTTGCCTCAGACACTCCTTTTCCTTCATATATTCTTCAGATGTTTTCGAGCAAAGGGTTTGACGTCATCGGATCACGATTATCGCAAAAAGATATAAAAAAATGTTGACATCTTTTCGCGATAATCGTGAAGACGATTATCACGAATAGAGACCATATCGTGATTACATTTGATGTGCTTACTGTGGATTAGCACGATTACACCTAATCGCGATAATTGTCAACTAAGTGCCAGGCTTAGGGGGCTATCGACCTTTCAAATTGAGTTGTTTAACTCATTGGGTCAGCTGTCAAATTTGCAGTTGTGTGACCCCACTGGAGGCTACAGTGCTCACAATCATAACATTACTTCTGTCCTTGACAATGGCCCACCCTGTGTACTTCTAAATGGTCCTTAATTATAGTCAAATATGTTTGAATAATTTTACTTCCTCCACACTTATCTCTATAGCTTACAAAAACTTTATACTGTGATTTGTTTTTCTGTTTGTTAACTAGAAATTACCGCTTGCACTGTTGGCCTCTACATAAGAGGGCCAAATTTCCTTTCTCAAAAATTAACTATCATGATGTGCCTACAACACAGTATTTCATAGTATTGATCCATAAAGTCCATCCATCACCTGGCTCTTCTATAAGCTGGCTATGATCACTAAATTGTACATTTGATAGTCGCACACAACGGACGTTAAATCACAAGCAGGCAAGTATTGATTACAACACTAATCTCAATCTAATTGTCGCTTATCAAGTGACATGCTGTCATTGAAAGGTTCCAAAAAACATTGCTTAAATTTCAATAATTAAATTGAGACTTACCTGAGTTCAAAAATAATTGTAGGCAATGAAGATTAGAATAACCGCTAACATGTTATTGAGACGTTTGAACTTTGAAGACGGATCAGAAATAATTGTATTGCCTTTGATAGCTGTTGATACATCGTTTTAAATAATTGTCCTTTACAAGCGGCATGCGGAGGAGTATCATTATGCTGATTTAAACTCGGGTAACATGAATTGCCCTTACTTCAGGTAGTAATGACACCAATGTTGGTAATAAAAAATAGCTTGTTTTGTATCTAAGACATTATCTTTACATATTTAACACCATTTGATAGTAGCAGAATTAGATGAACAGTTTTGTTACTTTTGTTTCGAGTACATTTACTCCCCTGTAACAGGTATAATGATCTATTAAATTGATTTCGTTACAATATTTTCAGCTGGTAAACATATTATAATTTGAACAACCTTTTGTTGTACAAAACTTGAAAATGGCCTCGAAAATTTGCGACATTGCGCTAAAAACATACGTCAGACGATAAAAGCTTTTAAGTATGTTTTTGCGCAATGTGGCAAATTTTCAAGGCGATATTCTAATTTGTTAACTACGCTACATTTCTCTATTAAAATTAAAGTGGATAGATTTTTTGTTCTCTGTTTTAACTCTGCGAGGTTTATACTTGGTCATCTCTGCGCGACTGTTGCTCTGCATCAAAGCGGAGGCCTTGGAGGAATCCGAGCTCCAAGGTATGTGTCTATGGGAGACAATCTATTCCTTTAACCTGTTTGGTTTCTGATATTTCGAATGACTTGAACCAGTGGCAGAAGAAGTATGGTCTCTGAATGTCTGGTTTTCTGTGTATCCAATTATTACGCGTGAGAATTGTGTACAAACAATACTAAAAGTAAAGCCGGTGCGTCGCGACTGAAAAAGTGACAGTTACGTACAAAAGGACAAAACTAAGGCATGGATTGCCCTAAACAAAGACTAGGCAATTGGCGGAATTTTTGTCGCGTCCATATTACTTGAAGGAGTCAAACACTATTATAGGCATCATAATCACTGATTTAATTTTAGTAAAGAAATTGGAAATTGGAGATGCTTCTGGTAAGCAAGGCACTTCCTAGAGAGTAGTCTGACCAAGATAGGTAAATTGTAATTGTTGAAAGATTACAAGTTACTAGTGTTGTTATATTGTTATGAAAGTGACGCTTTTTAAACAGCCCAGTTGAAAGGGACGAAAGAATAGTAATCATTCTACCCCTTTTACCCACTCATTTTATTGGGTGTCTGTCTATGAGGCCTATATGCTGACAAGTGGCATTAGTTTTGTGCCTACAAGGTATCCATTGACCACTGCCTGTACTCGTTCCATGAAAAAGAAGATAACGTTTGTCTTCTATACAAACGCTCTCAGTGTCTACTTTGAGTCGTTGAAGCTTACAGTTCATGTTACTGCTAGCTTAATCATGTGTTTTATAAGCGTTCTGTAATTTCCGATCTTTGACTTACGTATAAGCTGTAATAATCGATAGACGTATGTTTTTCTGCTACCAAGACTGACATCGGTATTTAGCCATGCAACGTCATGAGAACAGTGATGCGTAAATATCTGGGCTGGGCTTAACGATTCCATGCGAGACCTGTTTTCAATTACCAGTCTGATTGTGACTAACCACAAACGAGATGTACGGTAAATAAAATAATTGTACGATCATCAGAGTAGTACTTTCAGTCCACAGCAAATATCAAGATTTTGCTTTTTAAAAAATTAAGTTGCCAAAAGCCGTTATGAAGTAACAATACTAATAATGCCCCAAAGCTACCATGATCAGTAATAAAATTACTACCGTCATCATCACTATAGTCGTTATTTAATTTTTTGTGGACACTTTCCCACTTGCGGGGGAGGGGGGAGGGGGTGGTTTGCATAAAGATAGCATTTGACATCTCTTTTGCAGTCCTCGCTTTTATTATTATTCTTGCTTCATATTTTCTAGAATTTAATTGAAATAAGAATTGAGCTCAACAATCCAGGATTTGATAGTACACTTTAATTTAAAACAAAAAATATGATTAATACAGTTGCTACTACTTAGGTAAGACCGAATAAAATAGGAAGGCCTGATAAAAATGGCTGTGTAAGTGCATGCCTCAGAAAATAAATAGTGCTTGTACATCCGTGATAGTGAAAGTCTGTCTAGGACATACAAGATGCTGAATGTTTAACAGGTGCAAAAGCGAATTCCTTACTAACCTTCGTTAGAGTGAAAACAGCAATCTGTCTGCGTCATCTCTATCCAAAAAGTGTGACCAAAAAGCAAAAACCATAATTTGTCTATTTACTACCAGCAATCACTAATTACATTTCCAGCTTGTATTGTGATCACCAGAGACTGCACCTTTCTTTTTCAATTTAGACCTAGCTTTCCATTTCTAATCTGACTACTCTCTACGTATGTACCCTAGAAACTCGTTCTGAATGTTCCGTATCGCTCAAATATCTATGGACTCTAGAAATTTAGCATTCAAAAAGGCTAGTTAAAGCTATATCATTCCAACGACAACAGTACTTTAAGAAAGTAATTTCAAATGGTTAAAAGTGTGATTCTGTAGGCTTACTCCATTTTTTCCAATCAAAGTCTTGATTGTCAAATGATTTTAAAATCGTCAATAAAAGTGGCGAACATTATTTCTATGGCAAATAAACACTGCAAAAGGCATAGGGTCCGAATGGGGTAGGAATACCAAAGGTTGTTCGAACGTAATAAGAAAACAAAGATTTTCACATATTTACAAGCCGACGAATAGAATAGAATTCTGAATAGCAAACAAAATGACCGTTTAAAGAAACTAGTCGGTCAAAGTTGGAACAAAATATTTAAGTTCACAATATTTGTAAATATAAATTATCAAATTATTCTTAGACTACAAGCATCTAGATGAAGAACAAAAATTACTCGATTTTGATTTGATGTAAAAGAAAATGTAATTTAAACATATGAAAGTGTCTTAGCAGAAAGACATATCATTAACCGAAGACATTTGAAGTCCTCGGTTGCTTCTGGTCTTCAAACATCACATAGATTGATTCAAATCCCTTATGGCTAGCTTAAATACATGACAGCTGAGACACTGAGATGAGTATATTGCAGCAGTATGGAGAGAGAGTTGTGTATACAGTCTGAGTTTGGTAACAGATAAGTCGGAGTTTAAACAAAGGCTTTTATTGGAAGTGTAAAATTATCCTTAACCCTCTCAATTTGATTAAAGATAGTTGTACAAAAATATTTGAATAGTCTATCACGTCAGTAATCAAGATAATAAAAATAAGATTAAGAATATGCTTTTTAATAACATCTTTTTGTGCATGCATCAAAGTTTTTGTATGTTGACGACACTATAAAATAAGATTGTCAAGTCCACACTATGAAGCAGAGCTGATTCAATGTATCAACAACAAATACTGATACTATCGAGTGATCTATAAGTGATATGAAATAATACCTGATAATTAAATAAGCTATTACCAGTACTCACATTAGATTTAAAGACTAACAATTGTATTATGTTCTTTCCAATACCTGACATATTCTATAAATACATTACCAGTCTTTAGTATTTAAGTGATAAAAGCCATGATTAAACATTCAAAGAAAGACAATTCAGTTTCTTTGGGCGTATCGTGCGCATATAAGCTTATCACTGGCACAATCAATGGTATTAGAAAATATGGATGTCAACGGATTATTTACATCTCTAAATTTGAATTTGTTTTATTAAAAAGTGTCAATTTGCAGGCATTCCAAAATTCAGGTAAAGTAACAGGACAGAAATGCAGTTGAACTGATACGTCTGGCTGAAGAAACTACCATCGAGTGACAGCCAAAGTCAAATACGACACCCTTTAACAACAACGGCGAATGAAGACATATAACGCAGAGAATTAAATGAACTATTATTGTTGCATTAAAGAAAACATTACACGCCACACATATAGTTCTAAATTTATATAAAAGTACAGCTATTCAGCACGACAAATGTAACAATGATCCAAAAGCGGAATATAGTTAATACTTTCTATGTAATTTACTTTGCAAATTGAGATGGTAATGAAACACGTACCTGGTATAAAAGAAAGCCATTAAGAAAATGCGATAGTCTCACTCTAAGGCTGAGCTTAAAATGAAACCCAGCAATTTGAAAAGCTCTTGAAAAACTTTCGTCTCTCAATAGTCCCTTGAAAGGTACTGAATATATTCTATTTAATGATAAGCAGATTCTAAGTTGACCAAATTGATTTACAGAGAATGGACTACTTCAAAACTGAGCAAACTTTTAGACTTCAATCAACGAGAACAAAATATCTAGCTAATATTACCTATAAACAGTAAGTTAGAATTCAAAACCATTGGTCAGGAAAATTGTACAATCCAGCTGACATTAATTTGATTACATTCTCACAAGACAGTCTGACTACCTGTTTCAATATACGTCTTACACTTGCCTTGTATTAATTGACAAAAGCAGACTTCATCAGTTGCGTTAATTATTCAAAAGCTCCAAAACTTAATTGTATGATTTTTACCAAAACTCATTGTAATGTTGACTTGATTTGGGATCAACAAAGTGAGCTTGGTGAATAGTTTAATGTTGTTTGCAACAAAAATTCACTTTGAGAGTAAAAAATACGCACTGAAAATAGTTTAAATTGATAGAGTTCTTACTATAAAATGACCTTTATGATAATTAAAGAAAAGGTCTTTTGTAAACCTGAAGTATGGGAGACAGTTGGTTAACATCGCGACGAAAGGTTCATATTTCATAAACTTTAAAAAAGAGGAAAAGATTATCTTCCACGGTCTTCTCCAGGATAAGTCATGAACACGTATTTTAATTAGGATTCAAAAAGTACAACTACAAATTTTAATAATGTCTTCAGTTTATTCATGGAAGAACATTATTCCCGGAATTACATGAAATTCTTAATCTAAACGCTTCGGCCGGAAATTAATTATGTTTTTAGCTGTTTCACAATTAGTAAACAGCAGCGAAAAAGATACCAAAAGCAGAGCAATTTATTAGATGATAGGAATGCTACAAAACAAGCTCAACCTGATTTTAGTCTGAAAGCAAGACCTACACTTGCCCTAGCGAATGGAAGTACACAAATCCACGAGAACTCCATGAGACTGTAGACTCAACAGAAGTGAGTTTCTAGAGTCATAAATGAACATTTCATTAGTGTATTTCAGATAAAGCATACCGATTGAAGATGGCCGTAGAATCAAACAATTGTATGTGCTGATTATAAAATACCATAGACGTAGGAAGCATATCAGAAGTATTTGAGTGTGTCTTGGGGGAGGGGGGGTCCAAGAAAAATAAGGGGTATACAACACTACCGATATTTTTAGAAAATGCCACGCCCTTTGACGAACTAACAAAAATTGATTTGCAGCCTAGTCAGACAGAATAGTAAATTTGAGTACTTAAGACTTTAAAGAGTTTCTTTCTTAAGAGATGACTTTTGGGATTTTTCACAAAAATATCACATGAATACAAAGATAAGTAGAACATCACGTCAACGAAACAGTAATTTTAATCAACCTAATACGTTAATGATCAATTTATCATATTGCATAATTACCAAAGTAATACGATGTTAATTCAAGCGATTATAGGAAGTTCTTCAAACGATGTAAATTGTCAAGAGCGATGAAGGAAACAAGTGACCATAGCCAGGCACCAAGCTCTGGCTGGCTGACAGGCATTTGACCACAGAAAAAGGATTAGGAACCTAATCCTTATTCTCTGATTGAACTTGAGGCATCGCAATAGCAACATTTGTCAGCAGCTATTACATTTAATTGCAGTTTCTTGGTTTCACAATTGCATGGTGCCTTTTTCTCACTGTGGGACAGAGAGGCAATCCCGAAATCTAAACAGACATTTTGAGAAAATCAAAAAGAAACCTTTTACAACGGGACACTTTCTACCAAAGGGGCAGTTTCCTTTGAAAAAAGGGCATTTCTCAACTTTTTGGGGACCAGGGCCTCAGATTCCCCGGCACCTACAACTATATAGAATACCAATGATTGCTACGATTGTTAACGGGCTTGTGAAAAATAGATTTCTTTTAGTGATGTACAAATTCTCTTTATCAATAAATCTAATATCATTCATGTGTAGAAGCTGAATTGCCCTAAACGTCTTCCCAGTATTGGCCGTACATTAATACCAGAAACAATTGACAAATGCATTGATCTACAGCACAATGATCATTTTGCAACAGTTACGAAGAGAAATCAATATGAGTTATCAAGGAAATCCAGCCAAAAACATCCAGCAAAAAACTTTTTGCTAAATTTTATGAAATAATAACTTCATTGCGCATTATCACATTTTTATCTATTCGTGTATAATATGACGCACGTTCTTAACATTGCCGGAAAAATAAGAGTTAGGAAATATAGTGCTTACGACAAAGACTTTGATGTCACTGGCATTGTTTGAGATGTTCAAGAAGCAATTCTGACTCGTTCTAATCTTGATACGAATACAGATTCCAAACGGATATTTAAACGTATAGAGATTCAGTAAACCAAAGCAAATTATTTGGAATACTTTGCTGCATTGTTTGTTGCCATGTTTTTTAATGGTTGCTGAAAGTTGCAGAAAATTAAAAGCTTTTTCCGATTGCTAGGAAAAATAGTGCATTGATAAATAGGGAATGCCACGCTTGTGTGAAAATGGTGCACCGGTTTGCATATTGACTATAAGCAGCTATCTTTAATTAACATTTATTTCAGTCCAAACTACCTGAATATATTAATAATAATAGCCTATAACTTAGTATAACAGTTTATTTTACACAAAATCATGTATATTGAATACGAAATATTTTAAAGTGGATTTTGCTATTATTGCACTTGTTTCAATAAAAACAAAACACAAAATCATCCTATCACGTAAACTTTAAGTTACAAAGTAAATGGATAATGAACGAAAGGAGAAAGAGAAGATAATAGAACAGAGAGAATAAATTAGTTAGGGAAAGTAGCTGAATTAGCTTGGGGGGATAAGACTGACGTGTAACAGGTGTTATAAGAGTAGGTTTGAGCCAGGTAATATAGCGAGGTTCATAAATTTTTACCTGATACGCAGGTAGTATTCTATATAAGGCTTCTATTTAAGCAAAAAAACCGGAAATTCATATAAATTTAAATTGTCTTTGTGATCAACTATGATCAATTATGATCAAGACCAATAACATTTCAGAACTGCAAAAGGGACGAGTCCCCTGTTGATTGGTCCACGATTTTATACGAACAAATATAACTCACAAATTAATCCATTAAGATATTACATGGATTTTGCTGCGACGTTTCAAGACGAGCTTGTCTCATCTTCAGCTAATGAAAAGAAAATTCGGTATCTTAAGTATTGGAGAAAGTCTACTGGAGCATTACAAGTTAAAAAAAGTATTTTAGTGGGATCAAGAGGAAATGGGAATAAAAGGTTTAAATTCCCACTTCCAATTTTGTTTCTGAAATGTTGTTCGCCGTGGTCATAATTTCTAAATTTTTGAAAAGATTGCGTTTTCCACCTGATGTCTTTGTAATTGCCAGAAATTTCATGTTTTTCTTAAATTTTATGTTTGCTATTACCTTGGATGGGTAATGAAGATACAGCTCCCACCAGAAAACGACTTTTAACAAATGCTATCTCCAAGAGATTCAAGGTACATTGAAAATAATTTTGGCAAAGTCCAAACGATCAAACATGCAAATGGCATTATTGGTTTACTAGTCTTTTTAAAGATTAAAAAAAGCTGAATATCAATAAGCCCCCTCTAAACAGAAGTTTAAATCAAATTACTTGGTATCCTTAATTTTGAGTCTCTATCAGTAACTATACCGTTATATCTACTCTGCAATTAATTCAGAAGTTTATTTAAACTTTCTCTTAGAAATTGAAAAGAATGTCGTTGCATGGATTAAAGAACTACCATGTGCAGGTTATAGCAGTCCTTGCCATTTCATGTTTGTGATTACTTATCTAGGTTTCTTTATCATGGACAAGATCTCTGAGCTTAAAAGACAATTTAACATTATTTCTTAAAACTAACAGCAGGAGTTAGCGGGGTAGCAAATCCAAATCTTTATTAAGGACATTCGAATTTCTGCTTAATTTCCGCAACGTTTGATATGTCTCAGAAGTCTCTTTGAACAAAAACTCGGAGGTTGGTTTACTCCGACAATAAGATATAGTCCAAATACTATCTGTAACAAATATTTTTCAAGCTAATGAAAATGCTACTAAAGGTAATAGATTATAAAGGCAAGACTTCAGACTTACTTTTTTTAAGGCAATAAAACAAAAGCCTTGTAGCGGAGTTTTAGCATTTATCTAGAAAAATCATCGGTTTGTAGAGTTTAACATTTATTTCACTCAAAACAATGCTATTATTCATACTGCTTAAAACGGAATTATTTGCCAAACTGCAGCCTTGAAATTAGAAAATTAAGTTATTTATGTTGACCTTGGAAGTGCAATTAGTTTTATGTGCAAATCAAAACAATGACAACAAGGGTCAACATTCATGCCATTTCTAAGGCGGAAAGAACTGCTACGGTATCTAGCAAAATGCCACTGCCTTGTGTTGTTGTCTCAGACAGGAATTTTTTTAGGTATGTACACAAAGAAAGAACTATAGCAGGGCCTTACTCGCCGCGGGGCAGGGGGACGATTGCCACCCACTTATTTGCAAAGTGTTAAATTTCAGAAACACTCTGTTAACAATTGATCATGGAATTAACTACCAACGTTGTGACTACGTTTCCTGTGTGTTAGCTGGCTTCCATGTCCTGCTCTGCAACAGTGCGTTTGGCTAAAGTGTTACTAAATGAAGAGTTTACTGGGGAACATAACTTTTGCTCCCTCTCCTATTATGGAAGACCGAAATCGGCCCTGTATAGTATAATAACTGTAGTCAATAATGCTATTTTTCAACTTGGTTTCTTAAAAGAGATTTTGGGATTTTAATTTATTTTGGTACATTTATTTGAATAAATAACAATCCCACGAGGACTTGATGACGAAGCAGATCTTTGTTTCAGCGAAATATTAGATACTTCAACCATCTTTCCACGTGACCCTTCTTTGAATCAATGTCTTTGATCAAGCACATTTCAATAAAATCCCAAACAGGATATTATAAATTAGAAAGAGATCCTGGAATAAACAGCAAAAGATATGTATTGAATAATACCCAGTATAGCTCTTTAGAATAAAGCTATTTCTTAAGTGTCTCACAATAGACAATCAAAGGAATTATTGTCTCTATCAACGTGCTCCGTCCGAAACGTAAAGAAAAACAACAGTAATTTTCATTTTTCATTCGCTAGGAGGAATGGTCCTCGAAAAATGATTAGTCTTTTTTGGATTTTTTATTTCGCATCTGATTGTTTTGCAAATCATCATTTAAAGAGAGATTATTGTATTGACTAAGCTGGTGCATAAGTGACATAAGTATCTCTGATATATTAAACATACAATTCATTTCTAACTATGAATTCACACTCAAGGCAGTATGACGTTTGACAATGGGTCCACGGGCTTTGCGAAGAAGGGAAAAATGCTTTGGATCTATCAAGCAAGATCCTGTTATGCAATGAATAATTACTTTCGTACATACTATCTATTTAGTAAAGACTTATCGCATCGGTTTTACTGCAATAAAGTTACTCTGACAGGTAAAAGTAGGCTGTTACTTAAAACGTTTATAGTTGTTTTGAGAGCAACAGGCAGAACATGAGTAACTTGTACAACAATTAAGGTCAAAAGTATTTTGCGTATGAGCTCTTTCCAGGACCCACTGCCTTCATTAGCGTGATGAAGTCTTGCATCTCAACGGTTAACTGCTGTTAAACCCTCATCCTCTCTGTCATACCGTTTTGGCATTGGCGACTAGTTATGTGTTATCATGCGTTTTGAAGCGCAATTTGCATTTTCTTCTCGAGTATCTTTAGGCTAGAGCTAGAAAATTATTTCTTTTAAGTCAACGTCTGATTTAAATCCTAGTTACAAATCTGATCACAAAATACATATGTTTACCACACACTACTGTCAACTAGTTGGCTGTCCAAGTTAACAAAGTTTGAGGGAGTAAAGAGAATGATCGAATTATTGTCTTTCTCCTTTCCCCACTAAAATTGAAAGATTGCCTTGCTACTTGGAAAAACTTTTAGTTGCTTTAATTTTGCACTAAAACTCATAGTCATATCTCAAACTTCTAAAAGTCCAACGAAAAGATGCTACCTTCATTACGTCTTGATTTGGTTAAGAAAAAAAAGGATAAAAATTGACCCTAAATTTTAAATACAGATTAAAGACAAACATTACCTAATGAATTAAAAACTTATATTTCTGTATTTTAAAAAATTGGAAATTTGTCAAATGTTACCTGCAGTGCACCTCCACTTCATATCACTGCAGACTCCAACTACCTCGGCACTAACTTGGGATGATTACTTTACTGGAAAGATAAGCAGTTGTAGCAAAGGAAACTGTTTTCCAAATTTATAAAAAAGTGTTGAGTACAATTGATAAAAAGTCTTAAGAGCAAGACAAAGACTAGAGCTAAATTTGCCCTTGACGTATGCAGCTGCCTAGGAAATAGGACCCAGTAAAAACAAGAGTCCTCTCATTATAATTCAAACCTAATATAAATTGTCTTATTAGAACCGATATACAGAAATACGCAAAAATTGACTTTGAAAATATTGTGAAAGGAGATTCTGTCTTGAATCTCAAAAATAAATTTCAAAACATACAGTTTTATCTTGAACGAGTTTTGCCGTCACCTTTCATTTGGAGTTAAAATGTTCAGTAAGGAAGGTTGCTTATGTGACCAAATCAATGTTTGTTTATAAAGCGCACCTGCGTTCTATTTGAGTCTCTTCATGCTCGTTCCCCTAAGGCGTGACTTAAAAAGTGACAAAAATAGATCTTTTATGATTTCAGTGGAAGAAACTTAAAATCTAAAACACTTTATTGCGATTTAGAATGCCACAAACGAAAAATCACGCTAGGGTGCCTTGTCAGAGAGAATGTAGCGCGAAAAATCTTAGAAAAATAATACTTGCAGAAAAGACCATGTTTTTCACGAATTTATTGTTTCAGCAGCTGGAATTGTAAAAATGAGTATTGTTGCAGAATAGACTGTTTGGTTGTCTGCGGTTGAGCCTTCGCAACATGCATAATGCCATTTTTATTGATCTTGGTAAATCGTTACAAGAGAACTGAAGAACATTGGGATTAAATGCCACAGCAAGAATGTATTTCAAAGAGTTAAAAAGCAGCAAAATGTGCTTGTAAATATAAACATGACCTGGCCGTTGTTGCCTTTGGAGATAGAGAAGCTTCGTGACAGAAGCAAACAAGCAATGCTTCAGTTTCAATACTATCAGGACCACACCTGAATGTTTTCATGTCTACAGCTACAGTCTCATAGTGTCAAATTGAGGTCGCAGGTATAATTGATGGATCTTAATCAAGAAAAATGATAAAGGCAAGTCATTTTGTCTACCTCTGGAACATTCGTATCATTCTTACCCACAAGATGCTGTCTACCCATTCAGCATTCATAGTGTTCTTAACATTGAATTGTTGTCTATTTTGAAAATTTTTATACTCTTCTTAACTACGTAACGTTCCCAGCTTTTTAGAACATTAATTTTTTAGCAGCTTTATGATGTCTTTTACCCTAAAATTTGTCTGAAGTTTAAGAATATTTACTTTTCTTTTTCATCCTTATCATGATTTCTGATTTAACTCTATCTGCGCTCTGGTTATCCGTTCCACAGTCATTGTGGCAGCAGCGTTCACACTTTCTTTGATTATATGATATTTTCCTCTTGTACTCCACTTGTATTCTACTCAATTACGCTGCAATTTTCCGAAAACCAGGAAATTTACAACCTACTTGGACAAAATTCTTCCGTCTCCCAACCTCTGCCCCTCTCATCATCTTGTTCCTCTATCTCCGGTTGAACCAGATTGCGCCCCAACATAAGATTGCTTTCTCCGAAGATCACGATTTTTACAGGCGATATTTATCTCAACACAGCTGTTGATGTTCGAGCACGTAACTTCATGCACCTCGGAAAATGTTCCCCTATGTCTACCTACTAATGCTCCCTATTTAGTAGTGCATCCATTCTTCGTAATTAGTCAGACTTTTGTATACTTATAGCAATCACTTCTCTGTTAACTATAGATTATTTGCTTTCTCTTAGTTCGTTTTAAACTTTTGCGTATGTTATGTAAAACGCGTCCTTTTTTCCATGCCTTAAGAGTAGTTTCTTTTCTTGCATATTCAGTTATAATTGAGTTATTTGTATATTGTATAAATGGAGTGGTAATTCAGTTAAATAAAGAGAATGACATGCATTCTTCTCAATAGAAGTATGCCCCGCGAGAGCTTAAAAAGTTCTTTAGCTTTCAGCATATTCCTCTTAATGATGTTGGATTCTCCCGTGCACCCTAGTTATATCACCCTTGTGTATTCCAAATAATGTTTAAAAGGTTAGCAAATGATTGGTAGGGAAACCTAATTGCCCTACGACAACCTTGATGGTTAACCTGTTTCGTGTCATCAAATAGATACCGTGTAATTGTTTATTCCAGTTTCAGACTTTGGATTCAAAATGTTTTTAAAGCTACGGAATACTAATTTTCTGAAGGAGAATTACTACTTGCCGCAGGCGGCAATATTTTTCTGAATACGTTATTGTTAGTTTTTCACAAAGAAAAATCGTAAAAAGCCACAATCAATAATTAGAAATTAGGCTAGCCTTTTCATCCCTTTGTTACTCCAATATAGCAAAGTTGTTGACTGCACTTGAAATAGTCACAAAGAGACATCAAATATGTAGCAAGGGAGACGCAATAAACAGCTGGGGACAGTCTGTGTGGCTTCAACGTACATGATAGACCGCACGCTGTACTGTATGGCGTAGGAGTTTAAACTAAGCCAAGTTTAACCTCAATTGACACTTCCCGCTTTCCAAAGTTAACTGAAGTAAGCCACCGAATGAATTGTTCCGGGATAGGTATATTGAATACTGTCATAGTTACTTCCTTAGAAAGTATTATTTTTACGGACGCATGGAGATTGTCTATAGTTACCTGAATTAAAAATATTCAAGAGTACTGTAGCAAAGCGGCCGTAAATGTAACGTTTTTGTTTTTCTGCAGTATCGTACAAGAATGTCGTTAAACAGTTGGCCCTCAGCCAATAGTTGTCTCATCCTCCTGTTAAGCTCTCAGAAGGCTTGCGTCCAAGGTATATGGAAATTGCATACTCAAAGCTTCAAAGAAGATTAAATCCATTTTCTTGTATAATCGCATGTGCTATTGACACTAGCTTGTCCCATTTATGGACGTTCTATTTTATCAATTAGTATTTATTATTTTTACGGACAAAGATGTTCAAATACAACCTTTTCGAACACCGAACTACAATTAGCAAGTCTCGTCTGACTTTATTTGCTCTGCCCATATCAGCAAAATCGGTTATATCTACCGTTAATTTTGCATGACAAAAGGGTGCAATATATATACATATATATATTGCAATATATATACATATATATATTGCAATATATATACATATATATATATAGAATTCTGATGAAGATAATATCGAAACGTCAAAATGATGGTGTATTTTTGAGTTATATATAATTTTATACACTGTTGGTGAGTGTTGGCTTGTTGAGTTATTATATATATATTACATATACACACATATATATATATATAACAAACTACAAAAGCCGCAATCTCCTATGATCATTAACAGATTATATAAATTCTGCAAAAAATTAACATTCCATATAACGTTTCGAATAATTTGGGATATTTGAAGAAGAGTGTATATATATATTCTTCAAGAGTTGAGCATTACCACAATAGCTACACTGCGTGGGAGCCGACCGGGCTCGAACTGTCAACCCTCAGACTTAAAAGCCAACACTCAAACCTCCATGCCATCACAACACAAAAGTTTGGTGAACGACATTCAAAGTCCTTGGTATTACGAGACGAAACCCAGCGATGGGTAAGGGGAAGTTCATTAATTTCTTTTGTGTTTCGGCTTAAGCTTTCATCAGTGTCAGATGTATGTATTATCTCAAAAGACACAGTGCTTTTCATATTTTTGTCAAGAGTGGAGCATTACCACAATAGCTGCACTAAGCGGGAGCCGACCGGGCTCGAACTAATGCGACAAATCCTACAACCCTCTCAGCAAGGGACCACTCCAATCCTGGCCACAGGTCACGATGCCTCCGGGGGGTCACGTGCCCTCGCCCAACGGCCAGCACGTCACTGACTGCTACATGTTCGTAGCTGAATCGTTGTGGCAGGATTTCAAGTTCTTCGGATGGTTTAAAGTTTCTTTCAGATGATGCAATACTGTTGTAAGCGAATCGTTAAAAGAGGCATCTTATAAATTCTTGTTAACTTCAAACAGAAACACATACGCCGTTTGTTTCTGTTATGATCTGTTATGCTTTACAATTAAATGGTAAAATAACAAATTTATGGAGCCGATGCTGTAAAACATTTTGTTTTACAGATGCTGAGTGCAAAACGGGTTACCGGTAAGAATATTTCCAGCATATTTGTCCTTTTTGTCTTTTTCAAAGGAATTCGATTTGACTTTTACTTTATTATATCTGTGACGTTTTCACTTCTTATGCTTTTCGTATTTAAAGTATTACAAAAACAACTATGCCTAAATGCCACAAAATAGCGATACTATCAATCTGATTAGTAGACTAGATAACCAAACAAAGAAGCTGCCTTTTGATCTGTATGTATGTGATGCCACATACTCCAGAACGGCAATAATCAACTTGACAATTTATGCGCCCTTGAACCCTGAAAACGTTTAAAACCACTCTTTAGTTTCCCATATTACATTACATTTCATTCTGAGTAGATTTCCTTCCTTGAGATACATGCAACTCATTCGCATTAAGATGGAAGGGCCACATAATTCAATAGGTAGCATGACTGAAGCATGGAGCTCAGCTTCCCAAACGTATTTTGATTCCAAAGCTACGCCATGGCCACGGGAACGTTTTCATACATAAAATCTACCTTGTAAGAGCTCAATGTTGAGAAAAAGTATCAAATAATTTTTAGAAATTATAATATATTTTAAGATATTTGATATTAGACGGAATTATCCATGAGATATCAAGACAAACAAAAATCTTTTGGAATAATACATTCATATGTAGCAATATACCAGCTGTACTAGCCCTGGTATTCTGTCAGCGGCTTATTTAAGTCCAAAGGGTACATGATGCTTTGGCATATGGAATTGTGAAAATGCCAAGGAGAACTTTAGAGAAAGGAAATATAATTTTGAGCAGTGCAGCAGGACAATCTTAGAATGGAGCGTCTGAAATAAAAGGGGAGGACAAAGGAATGAAATTCTGTTTTGAAAAGAGAATACACAATGCCTTTGCTGGCCAGTTGATCAGGTTTGCAGTTACGTCATTATGGAGGCCTGTAGCTCATCTATTGTGACAACATCATTGTTTGCATTCTAAGGAAGCTGCACAGCTTCTTTCCTCAAGCACGAGAACGAAGGTACAAACAATTAAAAGTGAAGCAAAAATTAACGAATGTTACACCAATGCATAGACCCCAAAATGATCTCGATGACAAGATGGTGGTCAAATCAAAGTGTCTTTTTGCAAAAGACGACAAATCATTCAATAGTTTTAGATACTCTGGAAGACTTCCAGTCAGCAGTTCATAGTAATGAAACTATCACTGATGCCAAGGCCTAGAAGATAAATTTACCTTATATTAGGCTGTAGAGCCAATTCACAGATATTTTCTCTCAAAGAGACAGATGGAACAGTCATTAATGACAGAGCAAGAATCCTTAAAAGGACAGTAGAATTTTACCAACAGTTATATTCGAGTGTCACAACAGTCCAACCAAACATTCAGGAAACAGCAATGGACAGTTAATCCATACCACCAATTCTGTTTCGGAAACTAAGGCTGCAGTACAAAAAATGAAAGGAGGCAAAGCAGCAGGACCAGACAGCATAATAGCAGAAATGTTGAAATTTGGTGGAGAGGTGGTGATGGAAAGGATAACACAGCTCTTTACGTTATGCTTACAAGAGAAAAAGATACCAGACAGCTGGAATGAAGCAACACTCATTCTTTTGTTCAAGAAGGGTGATAAAT